>JANHFX010015625.1:0-39747 GCA_027560015.1 Chloroceryle amazona
GGGCTGCCCTGGGTGACCCTGCTCTGGCAGGGGGGTTGGACTCACTGCTCTCCAGAGGTCCCTTCCAACCCCTACCACTCTATGATTCTTCCTTCCTCACTAATTGCAAGGAAGTTGCTCCAGTTTCAAGGCATTCAGGAAGCTGGAGCCTTTTTCTTTTTTTTTTTCCAAGCTGCCTTTTCACATTGGGAACTAATATTTTTTTGTGTGATTTTTTTTTCCCAAGGATCAACCTGACAGTTATTTTTACAATGACATCCTAGATACACCTGAAGATAAGACAGTGGGCATTTTCATCCAAGGTTTAAGAATACTTCCCAGAATACTTCTGCTTTCCAGCAGAATATTTCCCAGTGTAGTAGTGGAAGAGTGTACTGGCCAGAGGAATCAGAACAAATGGGTAACTCTTCAAACCCTTGCAAGTCTGCATCTTCTGTACCATGTTCCTGCTTATCGCTTTCCAGGTGGTGGGTATGGAAAGCACACAGCTGGAAGCAAGGTGGATTTCAGACAGATCTGTGGCTTTGAGCACATTCCTGGGAACACCCAGTTGCCAGGCTGATGCCTGAAAGCTCTAAGTGTGATGGACAGCCAGCTCTCCACTGCCTGAAAGCAGCGTGGCCTTCACCCAGCAGAGGAATGAAGCATGCTGTGCTGTTTCCTTGGCAGCACGGGATGCCACAAGGTGCTGTCTCCATGCTCTGCTCCCTCTGAGACCAAACCCAGTGTCTCTTGTATCTGAGAGTTCTCTGTAAGATCATCCATCAGATCTCACCTTTTTCTGTGCCAGTCTGCCCATCTTTGACTGCTGCATCCCAAAACTCTGATAGAGACCACAGAATGCAGCAGATAGAAGGGAAGCCTACACCATGGCCAGTGGAGATTGAAGATCACAATGTTTTTCGCTCTGAGAGCAAAAGCCAAAATGTTTGGTCCTCTTAATGCTCCTGCTCTGTGCTGTCTGTGCCTACACCATGCAGCATCCCCTTCCTGGGGCCTATGGAAGAAGGAAAAGGTGCTGGGAGCACAGTGTCCATATGGAGAAATGTTGTGTCTGGATGGCAGGGGAAAGATCCCATGAGGAATTGCAGATAACAGGATATTCTAATTGGGATTAGATGTCTCAGTTTTGCTTCCAGTAACTCAAACCAGCAAATGTTGTGTGAATGAGCTAGCATGGAAGTTCCAATCAGGTCTTGTGAACAGTAAGCGTTCTTGGGACTATTTTGTAAAGATTGTCTGAAAATGTGAATATGGTTTTGTGTCACTGGAGCGTAGGGAAAAGGATCAGTGTCTAACCTGAAACTGCTGAGGTCAGTTGCCAGACCTGACATGTGGTCTGCCTCAGTTTTGAAGATAGGCTTGAGTTCTCCAAAATGTCTCTGTGGGTTTTTTCGGCTTCCAAGGAGGCTGGTTCCAGATACTGCAATCCCATGCAGAGCTTCTCGTGATTTGCATTCCCACAGCCATGACAGTGCTGCCCTCCCAAGCATTCCAAATCATGGCCCAGGCTTCCAGAAATCACAGCGTTGGTGGAAAAAAAACAATGAGATTGAAAAATAATACCATAGGGTGCTTGCTTCACTGGCTGTGTTTCAGAGGAGTTGCACATCTGCAGCTGTGAGGGCTGGACAAGTGAAAAATTGACATCTGAGAGTGCCTACAAACTGTCTCTACATTGTCCTGCTAGACAATGCTTCCGGGTCCCTCAGGGCCAAAGTCCTCCCTGAAACATGCTGGCTGTCCCCTTCAGGGCGTCCTGACAGTGCCATGCCGATGTGCAGGGAAACCTCAAAGGTGCCCAGCCCTGACAATGGCTTCCAGAGCAGCTTTGCATGTCATCCAGGCTACCCAGAGGGCCTCTGCCTGGAATACACCACATCAGCCAACATGTAACCCACAGGGCAGTGTGGCCTTCTCCTCATCCCTTTCAATGTGTCCCACAACTCCTCTGCCATCTTGCTCACTCAGGCTGTTGCAAGAGTGCCTGCAAAGTGTTCCACCATCAGCTCCTGGAAACCTCTGGTGTGTCAGAGAGGCCCCAGGACCACCAGTGTGGGGATTGTCAACCCGCTCTACTACACTGACAGAGCTGTAGCCTTACTACGTTGGGACTCACAGCCCAGCTCCACTTGGCCAGCCATGAGGTGCGACTCACTGGCTGCTGTCTGGGGCTCTTTGGCAGCCAGTTGTCTTCCAAAAAGGAGTAATCGTGCAACAGGGAGGGGGCCCAGACTTAAAGTTCTCTCAGTCCCGTAGTTGCATACATCCCCTTCCACAGGCTGGAATCCAGGGGAGCCCTGTCTCCAATGAGAAGAGCTCATGATGCCTCAAGGACCTCTGGTGGCTGTTGGGAGGCCCATGCTAACATTTGGTGGCCTTGGAGAGGATCATCTGGAAGGGAGGTATCCAGACAGTGCGGCATCTCACTGTCAAAGCTTAGTCCAGGAGGCAGAAAAGCAGCCTCAAGAGTTCTTGCTTGTGGAGGATGGGGAGCAAGAACTTCCCTCTCTTCTGGGCTTGCTGTAGTCATTTCACACCTCTGTTGGTCGACCAGCAGTGATTTACATAGTCCAAGCTGACTCCTGATTGCCCATGGGACTGGGTAATCCAGGCTGATTGTGCAGCCTGTGAAGCAGCACGTTACCATGAGGTACCCAATGACTGGCAGAGGGCTGAGCCGCCTGAAGGTGGCCAGCCTGGCACCAGTAAGGGTCAAACCGGCTGCTCCGAAGGGTGGTGCAGGATTGATTTTTTTTGTTTTTAATAATTACTGAATTTAGTGTTTGGTAGGGCAGAAATCCACACGTAGGCTGGTAGGGATGTGATGAAAGGCACTTCAATGAGCATTTGCCAGAGAGTTCATTCTGCGTTTATGCCCTGCAGCAGCAAAGAGGAGGATGCTGGGTTCTGTTCCCTGCACCTCTGCAGATCCATAAGCTCTCACTGTTTCTTGGGCACCTCTGTGGGTCAGGAAAGAACATCGCCATGTTTATGGTCCCTCCTTTCCTCATAGTAATCTTGCGAGGACCACAGCTCAGAGATGGCTTCAGGGTGCATTTGCTCTAATGGGCTCTGCGGGGCTCCTCGTGGCCCCGGGGAAGCAGAGGGAACAGGTCTCATCCCTGCTCCAGAAGCTTTTATGTAGTCAAGCAAGGAAACTGCCCTGTACAGAAGTACCGTGAGGAAGAGCTCTGCGCCTGATGAGAGCTCGCTCCTTGCAGTGGAAAAGAAGGTGCTGGCTGGAGCATTGTTCAGGAGCTGTACCCAGGAGCTTTGTTCTCCTCGGAGTAGAGAGTTCCTGGGTTGCCATGATGGGCACTGGCTTTCAGGGGCAACTGTTTCATCAGAGGTTCCCTAGAGGCAGAGTATGGACCCTTGATGGGAAAAGGTTCCACACTGAACAGCAGGGAAGTGCTTCTCTGCTTTACAGCGTGTCTGCTTTCTGGGCTCAAAGCCCTTTTGGGGTGGCCTGGTTCTCTCTCAGTCCCTCCTTCCCCAGAGGTGCCCTGCAGCCTGTCCTTGCCTCTTGCAGGGGGCACCCTCCAGGTGTGTGCCTGAAGATAACAAGTGAAGTAGAAGACAGAGTGGAATGGGCATTATGGGTGAGCAGAGCATAATGGTCAGGACATACACAGGCAGCATCTACTGTGGAGACCCTGAGAGATGGAGCGAGGTGCTGTAGGACTCAGTTTGGCTGGGCTGGGCTCTGCTCTGGCACAGACAAGACCAGCAGGGTTGCTGGTCATTGCTTCATCTGTGAGAAAAGGAGGTGGGAAGTCCCACACTGACTGCTTGGAGCCCACAGCATCCAGAAGGCTTTTACCCAGCCCCACAGTGGAGATTTCCACAGCTTCCTGGGCTCTTGGGAAGGACCATGTCTGTGCCTGCATCAACCCTGTTGTTATCTGAGACTCTTCCTGGGCTGAACACTCACAGATGCTCTTCTTCCTGTTCAGCCAGCTCCAGAGGTGATGAGCAGGAGCCCTGGAAAGCTGCCTCTGCCAGACTCCTGCCAGTCTTGAACTCAGACTCACCTGTTCCTCTGTGTTCGGTACCATGAAGGGTGTCTGTTTCACTGTCTACCCCATGGTGGCCACCAACTGAGAACCTCTTACGATATCACACCAGGATGTGCCCAGACAGGCTGAGACTGTATAAGGGACGGGCAGGCTGGCTGAGGATTGTAATTCATGTAATCCTCAGAGGAAGCTGTTGACTCTCCACCACAGTGTCTCCAGCCATGGCAGCCTGTCCGTGCACACTGTTGCGTGTGTAGGAAGTGTGCATAACATCCATATGTTTTGGGAATCTATCTACCAGCTGGGACAACTGGGGATCAGTTGCTGCTACACTGGCCGTGCAGCATCCTGCTTTTCTTGTCCATGATGCTTAACTTCTGCTACCATCATGCTGCACAACTGTTCCCTGATGGCCCAGAGTCCATGAAGACCTCATGTGCTCCATCCGTTGAGGACAACGGGTCTGTCAAGTGTTCATCTGGGTATCTTAATGCCTGCTAGGATGGCATGAAAACTCCTGGCGGCAGCGCATTGCAGGGGACTTCAGGAAAGAGAGTGTTGAGGTTAATCTGTGACTTGTAATAACACTCATTGTGCCAATGTCAGTGGGGTTTATTTTGGGGTGCCTTATAATTAGGAATTTCCTTATGGAGTGAGGATTCATGCTGGGGAATTTGGGTTTACGCTGGGGTATAGTCCTGCTTGTAAAGGAGTATTTTATTTCTGCAAATCGAGCTAGGTTTGAGTCTTTTCCAGTCATGTGCACATGAGCAGCCCTGAGGAAATGGAAGAAAATGGCTCAGTGTTTTGATGACCTAAGTGTGAGAACTGATTTTGAGCATCTGTAGGATATCAGAAGCCTGGATCAGGATTCAAGTATCACAACAGGGCATGTTTTTCATAGTCGCCACCTGAACCTGCAGAGCAGAGCTTTGGATTTTGTCACTAAATTTGGGTTTCATCCTCTTCTCTAATATTTGGATCTAGTTCCTCTGATTTCCTGCTGACCTCTCAAGTTTTTCTTCTTGAGTTAAGACTATAGGGCTGATTGCAAAGAAGGGAAGCAGAGCCAGGCTCTGGCTGGGGACTCTGTGTTTGCATGAGGGACCTTATTATATGATGTCCTCAAACTTTTATATGATAGACTCTGTCCTGCTTATGAACTCAAAACAACTGAGCAGCAGATCATGGCGTGCAACCAGGCAGGTCTGGTCCATGGGCTCTGGAGAGGGACACTGGTGGTATAACCCTGCTGCATAAGGGCAAGCACTTTGGCTCTTCCCTCTGCAGAAGAGGGGTGGGGAGGGTGCTGCCAGCTCACGTGGACACAACACAAATTCCCAGTCCTCACTCCGTCAGTATGGACAACATCCACGCCACAGCAGCCCAGCTTGGCTGGGAGAGGCAGGCAGCTGAACAAACCAGCAAGGTGCTTTTCACATGCAAGAGGACAGAAACCAGCCACTGGTCAGCAACGGGGCTCATTTATTATCTCACAAGAACGAATGACATACAGCTGCAGTGATGTCAGCAGAACCAAAGCTTTGCCCAGGGCCTGAGCTCTGACCGCGGGACTCCCTGCTGCGTTGCGTGGCAGTGGGAGGGTTTGTGATGGAGAGGATGGATTTGGGAGATCCCTGAGCTGCAGGGAGTGAGTTTGAGATTGTTCTTAGTGGCCTGTGTCCTCCTGATGCCATCATCCCACAAGGCTCTTTTTTGTTCCCTCCTTCTACATGAGCTGCCCTTAAACTAGGGGAGGGCACATGCAGCCCCCAGATGGCTATTCTGCAGTGGGGACATGTACCCAAGAACCAGCAGCTTCTTCCAGGGCAGTGAGGGATACAGACCCCCTTCTTCACTGTGCCTGTCCAGGAGCCGGGTGACTACAGACAGAAATGCCCCAGGAGTGCTGCAGCATGTGGAGGTGGAGGGAGTGATGAAGGTGGAGGCAGCGTGGTGTTCCCTTGGGCACCTTGGCCAGGTGCTGCTGCGTGAACTCAGGCAAAGCACGTAGATTTCTCCAGGGAGGAGTTTGGATTTGGCTGCCTTGGGGTTCAGAGACCCTTGTTAGACACTGTGAGTCAGGCTGAAAGAGAGGCTGAGCATCCTCAGCCCCTGTGTCAGCTGGGAGTGGTGGTCCTGCCCAACCCATGAGGCTCCCAGTGGATGAAGTGGAGCCTCCCAAAACAGAGGTGGTCCAAAGCTCAGGTGCACACATGGATACACTACTTTTAATGCACTTCTTCCACTCTTCCAGTTGATGGTGTGGGCACAGACACAAGCACATTTCCACGGTCTGTAGGACCTGTGGAAGACCCTGGAGGACAAGGCCCAAGGTCCCTATGGGTGGCCATGTCATTGCAGTTGGGCATTTCCATGTTTTTCTGCCACAGAGTAGTGGCTTTTGCTTGCTAAGATGTCTCTGCCTTGAGAAGGCACACTTGGCTTTGCTGCAGGCTCCTCCTGGCTTGTGATGCTGCAGGGTGACAAGGAGGAGGGTCTCCCTGAGCCATCTGAGCTGGTGCTCTCTCCCAGGCAGTCCATAGCAGGACCAACATTTTCACAGGGGGTCCATCTCCTCACATGGCCAGCCCTGAGTATCCGGAGCTCAGTCAGAGCCCTTCCAGGCACGTGGCAGCTGGCAGAGCGGTGGCTGTTGCCCAGGCAGATATGATGGGGGGTGAGGGTAGACGGGTTGTACTGGTGCTTTACATGGAGCAGCCTGCTGTCACCGTGCTGGCCACCCGGTGCTGGGGCTGGCCCTCAGTGTGTGGTGTGGGGCTGTTCAGCATGGCTACTCAGAGGAGGTTTATAAGTGAGATGTGTAGGGTGGTGTGGGCAGGGAGGGGAAGAAGGTTATCTGGAGGCTGCTGCTGGCTGGATCTCGGCTCTCTGAAGAGATCAACACCTCACTGTCACTGAGGCAGGGACAATGCTCAGAGAAGCCTCTTTTCTTCCCCCTGGTGCCCACCCTTTGCTGGCAGGGGACAAGCGTCATGGAGGGAAAGCTGTAGCTGTCAAGGATGGGGTGCACTCCCAGGGAATCAGGTGTCTCAAATATGTGGTCGATGTTGGAGAAGCTCACCAGAGCCTGGGTGGAGTCATAGGAGCTTTTCTCTATGTCATCGGCCCCGCAGGACTGGGAGTAGCTCCCCTTGTCCTGGCCCTTCTGCTTCAGCAGGCGGAGGTCATCTCTGAAGTGGGGGTTGAAGAGCAGGTAGAGCAAGGGGTTCAGGCAGGCAGGCAGGGGCAGGACCACAAGGAGGACGGATTTGATGACCTCTGGGGTGATGAGGAAGAGACTGAGTGTGGAGGAGAAGGTGAGGAAGGCCACCGGGCAGTAGAGGAGGCAGTTGGTGAAGATCAGCCAGGCCACATGCTTGACCATGGCGCAGTCCCAGACCGCACTGAACTCCCCCTTCAGCAGGTTGCAGTAGAGGCGGATGTAGGTACCTGTGATAGTCAGGAAGCAGAGCATGTTTGTCATCACCAAGGCCACAGTGAAGCCCAGGGTGGCGGGTTTCCCATCTGGGATGGGATATGGGAGGCAGAGAGGGGATGCTCCATATTCCCCAACGGAGAAGAGAGGCAGAACAGCAGCCACAGAGGACAGCAGCAGGCAGCAAAGGGCAGCGGCCTTGACCTTGGCTAAGGAGGGTGACTTTCCGTAGCCCCGCACACAGGAGGCTGAAATGCTGCACTGCATGGCAGCCAACGTCAGCAGAAAGATGGTGGCCTCGGAGGCGAACACCGACAGGAATCCCGTCACCCTGCAGCCGGCACCGGTCTCCCATCTGGCGCCATACTTGGCAAACTGGCCGTAGGTCAGGGCGTCGACGAGAGCCAGCATGCTGCAGTAAATGCCCGTCAGCATGTTGGCTCCAGCTATGGAGCCGATGATGAACTTAACCGGAGAGAGGTAACTGGGAGAGGCAAAAACAGCCAGAATGACCATCCCGTTGCAGAGCACCGAGACCAGAACGATGACCCAGACGCCCAGGCGGATAATCCAGCTCTCAAACAAGTGATCGCAAGGCTTGAAGGGACCTGGAAGAAAACAAACCCCAAAGTTATACCCAGAATTATACCATTCCACTGTAGTGCTGCTGCTTGAAGCCGTGGCCAAGGCTGGACCCTCTCCTGGCCCCACCAGCTCCTTGAATACTGAGGGCTGGAAAAGAGCATATGGCATTGTCTGCCCCCTCCTGCAGCTGCCTCTTGGCTCTCCTGTCCTCACACTGCAGTGCCTTGGGCATCCTCTCAAATCTTGTCCAGGGCAGAAATGAGGTGCAGGGAGAGATCATCGTGAAATGTGAGAAGTAGCAAACTTATCGGAGATCCTAAAATGTAAGAAGGTTGGGCCTGACACCCTTGCCACACCATGACTGTATGCATGGCAAAGCCTCTTTGGTCTCATGTCCCACCTGCCCTACACTCTTCAGTGGGACAGAGTCTGAGCTCCAGGTAAGGAGAATGGGAGAGGATGTCAGGAGAAAGAACAGTGGAGGATGGACATGGGAAGAAGGAAGAGTGAGTAAAGGTAGGTCATGGAGGTGTTAAAAGAGGACTGGTGGTGGACGCTGCTTGTCAAAGGATAAACAAGAGGGGGGAGAGAGACAGTTTGATGTTATAGAGTTGCCTCCGGGAGGAATTTGGATGTGAGGGCTCGGGGTGGGAGCTCAGTGAAGCCAGAAACAGGACAGGCCATGTTTTAGGCAATAGAGAACAAAAGAAATCAGAGGAAACTGAGAATTGTTGTGCAGCTCGAAGGAGGTGGAGGTCTTTGGCTGGCTTTCCTCGGAGACTCAGCACCTCTGTACCCAGGCAGCATGGCATGTCCTCTGCTAAATCTTATTCCTTCTTGTCTTTTTTTTCAGAAAGCTCAGGGGCACAGCTGGTGAAAACTCCACCCCTGCCAGTGTCCCACAGATGCCTGGATAGACCCATCCCTGTCCAGCCGTGCTTGTGTCGGCCACCACTTGAGAAGGCAGCTTCCTTGTGTCCCAGCCAGCCTGTGCCCACTGACATGTTCTGGTGGCAGTCAGGAGAAAGTGGCTGGGTGCAGTCCAGCACCTTCCTTCTCTCCCTTTCTCAGGAAACAAAGTCCCTCTGCAGTCTGCAGTGCTGCCAGTATGATCAGGAGATCAAGGACAAGGTCTTGTCATGCTTTATTCTGGGCTGACTGGGACAAAGCAAAGTCAAAGTCTTGCAGGGGAACAAGAACTTCCTGAGACCCAGAGTCTGACTGTGGGCAGGCTGGTGGATGGAAGAGCTTGTGATACCTGGGATTCCGGGTCAGGGATACCATGACCTTGTCCTCTCCTCACAGATGGGCAGCTACATCTGAGTGGGAGAAGGAAGCTCCTCACTTGTCCCCAGTCCGACCCAAGCCCAACCATTCAGGCTTCTGATTGGTTCTGCACATCTGTGAGACACTGGGGAAAGGTCATGGGATCCTGGGGATTTAGAGAAGCTTCAAGGATCCCAGCTTGTTCCAAGGGCTTCCCTGGATGCTCACCGGGGCTTGGCGTGCACTGAATAGTGGGGTGCAGCTTTGATTCCTCAAGGTCCAGCTGGAGGTCATCTGCATCTAGGTCATCTGGGGAGAAAACAAAGAGATAACATTGCTCAGAGAAGAATGAGCAGGGCCATCAGGGCTGGCTGGGCCAGAAGGTTTTCCCACTGACTGTCCTCAACACAGACCTTCCCAGCCAGCTCCCAGCCCAGTAATTCAAATTAGCTGCTGGTGTCCAGTTTGTTCTCTTCAGTCACTGCTGTAGAAGGAGAAGGTCTTGTAAACACTGGTGGGTTGCAGTGTGTCCAACCCCTCTGTTTTTAGGTTACTCCCAACATTTGAAGTGTAAGAACCCTGGATCCTAGAGCGGTGTGACTGCAGATCCCACCTCCCAGCACGCTTTATTAAAATAAATACTCTGGCCTGTGTGGTTACAGAAAACAAAGCCTTCAAATGCATCTTATAAATGGACGTTTTCTGGGCAGGCCTTGTCCACTGTTAGTTCATCAACAAGGACTTTGGAGCTTTGTTCAAAGAGAGCCATTAGCTTCTACTTGCAGCGCAAATTCTTCGTCAGCAGCCACCACCACCAAATGTCCCAGAAGCAAAAAGTCAAAAGAAGACAACATTTATTGCTTTATTTTATGTCCTATGTTTTATTGGGACTGTGGTGCCCTGGTTTTAACCCTGAAAGTTCCCAGTCCTGGATTTGTGTAAAGGCAGACTGGTTGCTGATACCTGCAGGCTTTGGATCCGTGGGGTTTATGCAACCAGACTGCACTGTCCTCGGAACCCAGGATGCCTGGCCAGCATCTCCATCACACTGCAACTGCACCCTGAGCCAGGCGTGGGCTTTCTGAGGGTCAGGCAGAGACTCCCTGGCTGAAGGAGAAGCTGGTGGAAGAGAATGGCGCAGAGACCTCAGATGTGTTTCCAATGGCCTGTAGGTGAAGGTCATCACCGAGGAGAATGGCATCCTCTTAATCTAATCCAAGACATGCTTTTCTCCTTTGTTTCTTGTTCCTCTTCTCAAACTACTGCTGATTCACAGTGCTGAGATGCAGTGAGGACAGCTGCTGTCCCACTGCACCATCCCCACCCATGGCACCAGCACGGCCTCTGCTCCCAGTGGAGATCTTTGGAGGGCTTTCTATGGGCGGGTGGAAGGGGAAAGGATGTGGCTTTTTGCTTGCCACAGCCCAATTGCCAGGGAGCTGCATCTGATCTGTGGCTGTGGGATGAAGTCTCCCTTGGATGACATCATGGCCTGATGCCCCTGCCCAGGTGGGCACCTGGCAGCTCAGACACTGTCCAGGAAGGTGAGTTTCCACAGTGCCAAGGGCATGGCTAACCTAAGTGGGATTTAGCTGCCAAATCTGTGTAGAAATGGTGCCTCTCATGAGGTCTGCTCCCTGCCTGTGTTTGAAAATACAACCGGGATTATTTGATTAAAGAATGATGACAAATAACGTGCTATCTTTAGTGCCTCCTGACAAGCATTGTGGCTTTCTGGGCTTCAGTGAGCTTCGGAAAAAAATGCCATTTTTAAAATCTGTCTGTATAAGAGCTGAAATATTATTGCTGCTTTGGAGTCTGGCAAGAAAACACTCACAGTGGGATGGAAAAATATTTCCTCCTTGTATTTTATAGTCTTATAAATCTCCAGTGTCTTTTCCATCCACAGTGTGGCGGCTCTGATGTGCAGTCACGATACTCACATCAGTGCAGGGACTTCCACTTTCTGTGCCCCCTGCCACTCAACCCATGGTCATGTTAGAGTGGAATCTGCCCCCATCTCTTTTCTCTCCGAAGGGCCAGAAGGATCAAAGGCTGGGTTTAAGAGTAGGTTAAACATTTGCATGAAGTGAAGGAGCGATCTTTTGTTTTGCCTGGACTACTGAGCTAGCTGTGGATTGCAAAGCAACCCTTGGCCAGCACAGCAGGGCTCAAAGCAGAAAATGCACCTCTCTCAGTTGGAAATCAGAACTTCTCTCAGCCTGGGAACTGTAAGGAACAGAAAATGGCTGCTGCGTTCTAGCAAGGCAGACTGCATTGTTTTCAAAGTAGCCCTTATTTATTTGATCTTATGTTTAAGGTGCCTCCACTTCCTGGGGCCTTATGGAAAACAAACACTTTTTGTGGAAAATGGTTCCCAGCCAGCTGTACCAGCACCAGAGTGGGAGGAGAAGGAGAATTGCTGGAGAAGGGGTAGAACAAAAACCACTGGTCTGGATGCTTCTTCCCCCTTTGTATCATCCACCTTAGCGAGGGCAGTCCCACGTGGGATTTGCAGATAACTCCTCAGAATCAGGGCATGGGTGGCTGTAAGGGGCCCGGGCAGGTTGTTTTGGTGACTCGAGTAGCCTTCTTGAATGACAGAAGCAGGAAAAGTGTAGCTCTGAGGACCCTCCGTGGTTTGATGGATTGTTGCAGAAGTTGATTAGTCAGCTTCTTCAGCTAATAGAGGTGCTGGGCTGGGTAAAGCAGTGTCCTGGTGTCAAGGATAAGCTTACACGCGTGTTCTCGTCTCGCTTTCTATAGCTTTGTTCCATTGTTGCAAACATGTTTGTAAGTAAATTCATCCATCTCTATCCCCAAAGCAGTGGTCCTGAGGGAGGTGCTGGAGCTGTGATGCAAGTGCCCCAGGGCAATGGTAGCACTTGCACTTTGCACATTGTCCCTCTGCAGCCGGTTTCAGGATGCGGCAGGAGCAAGCTGCTGGGGGGTGTTGGGTGGCTGTCCTGTGTGACAAGCCCCTGAGCCGTCTCTGGGGACAGGCCTGGGGCAGGGGGAATCTGCTAAATGCAGCCAATTAATCCCAAGAGGCGTATCCCAAGCACTGACAGTTTTGGAACTAGGACCTTAAATATCTGCCGTGACAAGGTGACAGAGTGATGAGACGTGTACACACTCCTTTCGGCCTTGGGTGGACATTACTTGGATGTGAAACGACAAACTGGGGTGGTGTCCAGGGTGTTCCTGGGCATCTTGAGCCCTGAGAGGATGGGAAAGAGCTGAGCTGGTCCCAGGGTCTGTGGCATCACATGGCCTCTGTGGCTGGAGTCAGATGCTTCCATGGGTGCTGGGCTCGCCAGAGGGATGGATGCTGAATTGCGGAGCAGGACACGCTGTGGGAGGGAGCCTTGCCTGGCTGCTGGGGCAGGGCTGTTTCTTGCCCCTACGTGGCTATGTGGGGCAAGTTGCCTTTTGTCTTCCAGCTGTGAGGTTCTTCAGACTTGTTTGTAAAGGGCTCCTCAGTCCCTTGCTGGAAGTGCTACTCAAGACTGAGGGGACATGGCTCTCTGGAAGCGTGCCCCATCCCTCTCAAGTTCTCCTACAGCATCCAAGTGCCCTGACAAGCCTGGCTCTCAGCTGCAGGGATAGAGCCCCGAGTTATTTTCACTTAACAAGACCACTTTATCTCTTGCATGGAAGGAATGTTTGGGAGTTGTTTTTTCCTCTTTAATGAGGAAGTGTTACAAGATTAATATAGCACAGCTAAATACCACTGGTGGCCCTTAGAAAGGAAGCACTGGGAACAGAAATAAACCAACAACTGATTAAGTAAAATAGCAGTATCACAAAACCCTCCTCATCAAGAGTAGACCATGCATTGCTGAATGGTGAGGAGAGACATCTGCAAAAGCTGCCTGTACTAAGGAAGGATGTTCTTGTGCCTTTCACATTTGCACCTCTGTGGTTTGATATTACAAGACAAACCCAGTGCTTTAGCATCTGAAAAATGAGCCTTTATGAGCTGCTAATAGTCTCATCTGGCACATCTCAGAATCAGTCAGCATTCCCCTCTGGTCCTACCATTCATGAGGCTAAGACTGACTGGAGTCCTGGGAGCCTGTGATTGGTATTGGTCTGCTGACAGGGTCAGCAAAGAGCATCCTTTGAGACATCGAATGCTTTTGCGCTCAGCAAGAGCAGGTCTGTGAGCAGTACCATGGGCCCTGGCCACAAACCACATGCTGCAATTTGCTGACCAAACACCCTGACTATCTGCACGAGGACTGTTGAAGTATGGGCTGTGGTAATGATGGAAAAACTGACCCTCAGCAGAAATTCCTGCAGCAATGGCTCCTCTGCACTGTCTGCCCAGTGTAACCTCCAAGTCTACCACACGGTGCTGGTCGGAATCACACTTGTTAGTCTCTGTCTGGACTTTTTACATTGCTAAAGCTTAGTCTCTGAGGGATTGTAGGGCAGATGACAGGAGTAGGGACGCAGGTCTCATGACTCACTTGCTGTCTGGGTCATAGAGTAGTTGGGTCATCCTGCCTCCTGTCACTGCTGTAACACAGAGAACCAAACTCTGGTCCGTATCTGTCTTCAGATCTAATCCTGCCTGCTTAGGATGCAGGAAGAGATTCTGCGAAGCCTGTGGTTATGGCTGGGTGGATGGTGCTCCTGGGAGCAGGTGAGTCCAGTGCTCCCCAGGGACCCAGTCCTCTCCCCACCTCCTGCAGGCACACGGCACGATGTGGTTTTGCCTACAGGATGTTTCAGACCTTGGAAGCGCACGTGGCCTCCATATTTACACAAACATATAAACAAAAGCAGCCTCCAAGCTGCGTCCTGAAATGCTATTTCCACTCTCCAGCAGTTGCAGAGGAAGCAAAGGGGCTGATGATTTTCTTCACATTATCCTCAGATTCCCTCGCAAAGGGGTCACAGCAGCTTTCTGCCTGGAGCTGCTCTTCTGTTGTGAGTCTGTGGGTTCAGAACCCGTGCTTTGCACGCTCTGCTGCTGGCCTCGTGCCACAGATTTCATGGAGGTCTGTGCAGAAGTGCATCTTGGAGCACAGAATAAATTGTCTCTTGAGCAGAAAGCTCTGCTCATCTTTAACTGTGGAGCCACTTGTGCCCTGCATGATCTAGCCCTGTGCTGAGCTCATCATATGCCACAGGCGTGTCCCTTTGTCCATACCTAACCCTGACCTTTGCACCAGGGCATGTCCACAGAAGTAGCAAAGGCAGAGGTCCCTTTCCCCAGCCAGCTGCACAATCCAGTTCTTTGAGTTAGTTCTTTTATCCACATTAATCCCAGGATCCATCCTTTGTATATCATAGCAACAAAGACAGATGTCCTGCCAAAGGTTCTGTACTTCCCAGGAGCCTAATGACCAAGCCCAGAAGCTGTCCCATGTGACCTCAGCCACCTTGCAGTGTCCTGGGTAGCATCCCCCTATAGTTAGCAAAGCCAAACTAGCAGCGTGTCCATGCTGTTGGGGACTGCCAGATCTTTCTGTTAGATTGTGAAGGTCGGGATGCACCGCATCGGCTCTTTCTCCACTGCAGTGACACCCGTCGAAGACCATTCACAGCAACTGGCCACTAGAGCTGGAGAGGGATCAACCTCCCTTCCCCGAGGCAGGTGTGACTCCATGGCTGCCAGTGGGACCACTCCTGTAAGTGCAGGACTGCATCCCAGCTCACAGCACGGGCCTCCCCATGGACTGCTCACCGTTCAGCCCCCTTGACTTACAGTGATGATCAGCATGACCTGGAAACAATTCCATAGGCCTCTTGTGGGGATCCTCCTCCTCAGGGCTCACGTACTCTGCCTCCCACTGGTTGGACATCTTGAAGAGGCTGCTGCAGCTTCCATAGGCACAGCACTGGTAGGCGTAAGGTACCTCAAGGACTCTGCAAAGTGGAAAAGCAGAACTTTCAGGTGCATCACCTCCATGACCTCACTCTCCATTGCTTTGCACTATTTGCTTAATTTTCACATGTGACAAAAGCCAGTCGATCAGGTGATGGTTATATTGGAGCAGGACTTTGCTCTGGTTAAGGACTCCATGTAGGACAGGACAGAGTGTGGACCCTCGTCACCCCACACTGTCCCACTTTTGGTGCTTAAGACACTGTCAGTAGGATGGTGTCAAACATTGGGTTTGGAAACTGCACTAAAGTTCCTGGGTAATTCCTTAAACACCTTTCTGAGTTCTGCCTATCAGTTAGCTGCTCTTTCCCATGACCTCTGGAAATATGCCATGAACATGTGGAGTCTTCATTTTTTTACCCCAAAGCCATTTTTTGCTGGGCATCCTTTCTTTTGTTCGAGGTGAGCTTTCTGAGCTCTTGAGCAAGTGCAAGGTCCCCCTTGCTTGCTGCTGAAGGCCAGAGAGGCACCTCCAAACTCCATTTCCACGAGCGTGGCTGATCCTGGCCAGCTCAGGCAGGGAAATCTCAGGTCTCTCCAGTGTAGCAAGTTATTTTATTATGTCTGATTCCTACTTGAAGATAGAATTGGCAGTTGTTAATTACAGTATGCATTACAAGGTTAATTAAGCAGCAGCAGAACATCATCTGGATGAACTACCAGCCTGTCAGTCAGTAGCTGGGTTTTCTTCAAAGACAGCAAACTCCTGCTTTTTTGCTGGAAGTCAGGAAGGCTGCTGCTGAAGGCAAAGGAACCTCAGGTTTTGCAGACAGTTAAGGTCCTCTGACAAGATTAGTAAATACGGTGAAACTCTATATTCTAAATATACGCTTTTGTTTTAAGTTCCCAAACATTTCTGGCTGCGCCGCGGGAGGCTGTGGAGACTCTGTATACAAGTTTGCTTCCTGTCACAAGCTCCAAATTAAATCCTATTATTGAAAGGTGGTAGGGAGGTACAGATCCTCCCAGGATGGCTAAGAACTGCTCTCAGATCATTCCTCCAGACATATGCCCCAAGAATAGGACTACTTAATGGCAGTACCTCCAAATTTAGGAAATATTAATGATCCTGGCATGGTTTGATGAACCATTCCTGCAGGCTCAGTCTCTCTGGTACAAATCCAAACCAGCTCCACAGATGTCACTGGAATTATTTTAGAAGAGGAATGCCCGATAAGTACTGAATTTGTCCTACTCTGCACAGGGGGCTGCCATCCTGGGTGTGAAAAGCCCTCCAGAAGCTTCTGGGATCCCTTGCTGTTTGGAAACCAGGTATGCAGCAGATCCCAGGTATGATGAGTCAAAAAAATCAGAAGAGAAAGCCCTGTAGGCACCACTGCTGAGGCAGACTGAAGTGAGAGCTTCAGCTATTACACCCAGTGTTAGTGCAGTGGCCTGTGACCCCAGCAGTGGGTGTCTAAATCAGACAAGCTCCAGCCTTGGGAACCTGTACTGGGTGAGTGAGAGCATCAGCTCCTGCGCTCTTGGCTCCAAGGGAACCTGGGAGACCCAACCAAAAAGTGGCTTTGCCTTGGGGGGATTTGAGACATCTGGACCACCGGCACCTCAGTTTGAGGGCAGGTGCCACGCTGAAGACCCACCACTAAGGGAGGGTCAGGAGACCAGAGTCTGCAGTGCAGCACTGTGCGCCAAGCCTTTTGCAGCCTTGTCTTCCTCAGTTTGACCCCTTCAGGCTCCTCATTAATCCACAGCAGACAAGACACGGCCACACAGACAGAGTTTACTGAAGGAAAGCTGGATGTCATTAGCTAGGACTGGCTTCTGGGAATGTTTTCCATTGAGAGGAGTCCTGAGCTGGGCCCGCTCCATGCTTTCCACTTGTGTGTGTGTTTGGGGTGGGGAGCGTATCACCACTCTCCTGTGGAAGCCTTTAAAAGATGAAGCATGTTAGCAGCAGATGAAGCTTCCTCAACCTATTGGCCTGCAAGGACAGAGGGAAGCATGAGATAAACAAGGAAAGCAGGAGACTGATTGCTATAAGCAAATACAGGCTGTGCTGAGCGGCAGGAGTGAAAGAGCCAACACCACCAGTACCTAATTTTGGGAAAACTCTCCTTGGTGAAGGGCTCAGAGAGAGACGGGTTGCCTTGGAGCTTCAGATGGGTCAGTCCACCCAAACCATCCAGAGGCAGCGTGACCAGCCGGTTATCAGTCAAGTCCCTGATGAAGGGAAAGCAGAGAGGGAGACTGTGGTCAGGGTTTTGCTGCTAGTGGTATCTCAGCCAAGCAGAGGCTTGGGCAGCCATGATGCCTGCCTTGGTTGCTCCCTCAAATGTGATGCTGAAATGGGGCCATTGCCACGTGGGGACCAGGATCCCCTGGAGATAAACAGGTTGATACTGCAATCCCTGGGGAAAGTGAGGGGCAGTGGTTAATGGCCACACTGAAAGCTCTCGGTGGTATCCACCTCCCTGTGCACATATCTGCCCCACACATCTCTTCCCCCACCGCTTCCCCTATAATAGGTCAGGTGTGACTGCAGCTCCCAGACCATAAAATGCCCGAGAGTCTTAGAGAGGGGGGCTGAGGACCAGAGTCCCCTCCAGAGCCAGCAGAGATGGTCTGCAGCGACTCTTGCTGAAACAGTTTGTCATGCTGATCTTTCACACAGACATCTAAGGTAGATATGAAAGCATCGGAAAGTGGAGGCTTAAGTGTTCAGGGTGAAAGCAGCTTGAAGATGACCCCTTCTGCACTTTTGTCATCCCTTTAACATTGATAGGAAACCTTGGGATTTAGTCAGTCCACATCAGTGCTGAGACATGCACCTCAGCACTGCAGCCTTCTGAGCCCTAAATGCCAAGTATCTTGGTAGCTTGGGGAGTCAGTTTGAGGTGCCCAGATACCTGCTGTCCATGCCCCACTGTTAAAGAAGTATCACTGCAACTTACAGCTTGGTGAGCGAGTGCAGGGTCACAAAGGCTTCAGGGTGAATAAACTGGATGTAATTCCAGCTCAGGTCTCTGCAAGGCAAGGACATGCCAGTAAGAGAGGTGCAGAGCAGGACAGTGAAGCTGCTGATGCCAGCTTGGTCAAGGGGTTCGATGTGAACCAATGTGGGATCTGTAGCCCCTTGGTCGGCAGCAAGTTCTGTCTCATTGCAGCTCCCTGGAGACAAACATGTTTGGGTCTATATACGGGTGGTTTCTAACAGCAGCAGAGGAGTTTGCCTTGCAGGAGCTCCTCCACCAAGACCAATGGGAAAGGTTCCTTTCTGGGTTCATTTCTATCAAGTTGGGGATCTTATGCTAACATGCTAAGCCTCGGAGCAGTAGACAGGTTATGCCTTAGTGCCAGAGCATGCCAGATGTGGTCACAATGCTGGGTGCCCAGGCAACAGCTGATAGGATCAGGGGCTGTGTAGAAGGTGAATTAAGGGCCTCTTAGAGTGTGTCTCTCATGTTCAGTTGGCTTGTATTCACTGAGGCTCCTCAATAAGTTCTGCATCCATCCGAGCTAGAGGGCTCAACTCCCTCTGTCATCAGTGGAGAGGAACCAGCATATCAGGAAGCATTTCTTCTCCTAAGGCTGACTACCTGAGCAACCTCCCCCATGGATCTTCATCTCACCAGCTCTGGAGGGAGCCAGAGGTGCCTGCCCAGACGTGTGTGTCACACTGCAGACAGCTGAAGTTGGGTGAGGTGAATCCTTCCCATGGGGACCCAGCACATGCCCAAAGGCAAACACACGAGCTTGTGTCTTCAGTTGTATGCTTGTGTGACCAGTGTGGCAGCAGCGTGCTCACGTTCGTCTGCTTGTCTGGTGTTGCATGTAGCATGTGAGTGTTCCTGCGCAGCGATAAACACGGTGCACCTGACAGTTTCACTTCCTAACAGAACAGTAAATAAAGACTGTCAGCACTTACAGGACTCTTCCCACGTCACAGGGAGAATCATGCCCTGTGGAGCGTTACCAGCTTCCCAGAGGTGTCAAGCACTTAGGTGGGCTGTCTACAGCAAGGTCACTATGATACGTGGATACCTGTGAGCACTTAATCCATCTAACATACGCTTCAGAGCTGTGGGGAGACAGTCCCAAATCAAATGGATGTTCTCCATGGATGTTCCAGGAGCGCTTGGACCAGGACTGGCTGGTGTAGGGAAAGGGCTGCTAGAGCCCCAGTAAATCCCAGTCCTGGGTCCATGTCTGCGGGGTGTTCAGGAGGCAGGTGTCCGTAACCTGTGCTGTGCAACATGAGTTGCAGTGTATGGTTAGAGCATGTGGTGTGGAGTGTCCACATGTGTGGGCAGCTTGTTTAGGGGAGGTATGTCTCCATGCAGAGGGGAGGCCAGAGGGAAGGTTTGTGCCCCATTCTTCTGTAAGGGGAAGTGGAAGAGGGACTAGACCGCAAAGCCTCCCAGCAGAGGCAGAGGGAGTGGGGTTGGGAAGCTCCCCATCAGCCTGGCTGGGTGCTTCTTCCCCCAGTCACTCCCCTGCCAGGCAACACTTACATGGAGCGCAGGGCCGTCAGCTGCACAAAGGTGTCTGCTCTGATTTCATGGATCCTGTTGTGCTGGAGACCACTGGAAAAACAGAGACTGGTTTGAGAAAACAGCTGGAGGCAGCATTCATACTTGGCAGGGATCTTTGTCCCGTGGCAGCAGAGCCAGACTGTCACGGAGGAAGTTGTCATTCGAGCTTGGGACACCTACTCTTGTTTCAAGGGATCAACAGGATGAACAACAAAACAGCTCAAAGCCATTCCCTCCTGTGGGCATCCCCAGGCCTCAGACAGCCTCTCCTTGTGATGTAAAGTGCCACTGATGGGCAGTGGTTAAAGGTGCCCCATTATCTCCAAAGCCATGCTGGTTTCCCACCCTGCTCCACCCTTAACCTGCAAACTGCTTTTTTATCC
This sequence comes from Chloroceryle amazona, assembly GCA_027560015.1. Lineage (NCBI taxonomy): Eukaryota > Metazoa > Chordata > Aves > Coraciiformes > Cerylidae > Chloroceryle > Chloroceryle amazona. Next base: position 20,088 of record JANHFX010015625.1, read on the forward strand.
AGAGCCCTTCAGGAAGGATGACATGGTGCTGCCCTCTGCCTTGGTGATGATGAAGGGGGTTTGAGGGCTGAGGACAGCTCAGCTTTCCATGAAGAAAAACCCCAGTGTGTTGCTGAACCCACCACCCACATCCTGCAGCTGTATTCTCGTAAAGTGCCTCAGCCCTTGCACATCTCCTTCCCAGCAGCCTCCTGCTCTCCCTGGTGTAGAGGCGGGAGCAGCGTAAGAGCTCACGTGGTGTTTGCTGACTGACCTATACAATCCCCCCACCCCCCAAGAGACATCTAGAGCTGATTCAAGCATCCACTTTGGGGGAAACAGCCACAGTTTTTAGTTTTCTTTTCCCTGGTGTGGAACAATGGTGAATATTTTTGTAAAATTCCAGCAAAATGCCATTGGGAGTCCCTGGACCTGCAGAAGTGGTCTTCCCATGTATGACCTTCTGAAAGGGGAAACAGCCACTGCCTTGTGCTCTACCCACAACAACTCCTCTGGGTGTTTGTTGGGTAGTTAACCTGCTTTCAGACTCAGAAATGATCCTGACTGATCTCACACAAGGACTTGCATGGGATGCCTGTAAGGTCTCCACTGGTAGTTGGCCAAAGGCTCATGTCTCAGAGGCAGGGGCTTGAGGGTCTCATATCTGCTGTACGGAAGGTTTCTCAATGCCCTGCGTAGCCAAGAATCCGTTCCTTGTATGTCTAGTTAAGATTTCAAGTGAGGGCCATGGGAAACTGTGCACAGATCTGGGGCTCAGAGGAGCACTGAGTGGGCAAGGTGGAGCTTGGGAAGAAGGGGTATTGGAGAAGGTAGTGGAAGATAATTCAAGGGTGTTTAGCTGCAAGGGACCACCTGTGTGTTGCAGGTGGAGACCTGCACATTGGCAGTTAGACCAGAGCAACTGGCGTACAGAAGTTGTTTGCATGCCAGGCTGTACCACCAGACTTGTTTCCAACATATTTCCCAGCAGGAATGCTGATGCCTGGTGGGAGTGGGGCTTCCAGGATGATATCTTTGGGCTTAAGGGACGAAATACTCATTTTGTAAGAAAATGTTCGTTTCAGACATGATCTGTATGACTTAAGTAGTCTGAAGAAAGGCATTTACTGTGCTTTTACATGAATGACAAGCATGAACCTGGTGTATTATAAAATACTGTAAGAAGAAATGTAGGCACAATCATGGAACTACAGGTTTGGAATTCTGAAACTTTGTCCTTTTTCTTTTTGCCATCTTTTCAATTTTTTTTTCAAATATTTCCTTGGGGGCACTTTAAATAAAAATATGTCCAGCTCTAACTTTGTCCTCAGAACTCCTGTAGAGGCAGCAAGGGCTGTGGAGCTCTCATTTTCATGTGATTTCATGGGGTGTCTTAATGTCTGGTTTTGCTAAGGCTGGATGAAATGGTCTGGTCACCGAGGCTGGGATGCTGCAGGGAGCAGGGACAACCTCTCCAGTGCATTATTGTGGGGATGCTGCTCCCACACATCTGTTCTTTCAGGTTTCATAATTCCATAAAAAATCATGGAGAATAAAATATTATTTTATTTTGTTAAAAAGACCAAGAACTTCTCTTAGATTTGAAATGTAGGGCCAGATCTCCAGCCACTTTGAGCTGAATGTGACTATCTCTGGCTCAGAGTAACAGAGGTGCCTCCCAGGGTCCAAAGGAGACCGAATTCAAGAGCTACACTTGAGGAAATCATCACTCTTCTCTACAGAGGGGCTAGCCCTGAGCAGTGTGGATAAAAGCTGCTTTGTGCCCATACCATGGGACCGCTCCTTGAAGCAGAAGACATTTCTGGCAGAGGTAAACCCCTTTCTTGACTAGCTCATACTGGGACTTGAGTTAGTGAAGTGAAATTCAGTGCTGTCACATCCTGCTTCTGTTTGCTGTGGTTGGGACCTCTGAAAGACCTGATCGAATTGAGCTCCTCTGCACATGGGATGTATTTTTATTCTGCACAGGGGCAAAGCATGGATCTTCTTCAGTCCAGATGGTGAGGTATAATGATCAACTTTCCCAGTGCTTGGTGAAGGCTGAGTTTTGGTTTTGGGATTTGCCTCTATCCCCAAATCCCCTTTCCCCAGAGTGTGGTGCAGGTGAGGGCATCTCTTTACTCACAGCTCCTCCAGTCGCTGGCACCGATGGAAACTGGGCAGATCCTCAATCTGGTTGTGTGACAGGTCTCTGCAGGGGAAGGTACAGCACAGAAACATTAGGAGATGAAAATCAAGTGCTTCATAACCCTCCCTTGGAAAGCAGATATTACTGGAGAGGGAGATGACTCCCATTTTGCACAGCCGTGCAGAGCAGGAACCCCATGCAAGGGAGAGCTCTGCTCTGCACATGCCTGAAGTGTCTTTGTGCAAGGCAAGGATTGCTTGGTGGTTTACCTACTCATCCAGCCCCAGCCCTGCTCCCCCAAGAACAACCTGTGGGCTGCTTCTACAGCTGGAGTGGACTTTTCTTCCCCAGCCCCGAGTCAGCAGTGAAAGCACCCATGCCAACATCTGCTGGCACAACCTTGCTTTTCTGTGGGCAAAGGAGAGATGTGTTTGTGCCAGAGCTCCCGTCCTGTTGTTGTGGATGGGGCTGCTCATGAAAGCTGCAGATGTGCTTGCAGAGCCTGGGGAGGTTTTGGTCAAAGGAGCATCCAGCCAGATGCCTTGCCCTCTTCCTGGCACAGTAAACCCAACTGCCCATTCCCTGTTCTCCATTCAGCTTTTCCTGGCTCCTCCTCACGGTTAGGGAAGGGGCTGTAGCACAGGCAGGGATTTGGTACAGGACATTACAGGCTGTGAAAATTCCTGGTCCCCATTCTTTCAAGTGCTGCCACTTGAAAACAATTCCCAGCAAACTCCTGTGCCTGCTTCCTCATAGCCCTGTGGCGTGTCAGCATCCAAGGTAGAGTGACTTGTTAGTCAGAGGAAAACCTATCTTGGCATAGCTTAAAACTGGAACAGGATAGGTAAGAAGTAACACTTAAAATCAGCTTTTCCCCACCAGCAGATGCAGAATTTGTGGCTGCTCAAGGGAAATTTGCCCCAGGGTGAAGTTCTGTATGTGGCCTCTATGGCAACTTTCCAAACTCAGTTTCCATCTTTCTGCCAATAAATCGCTGGTAAAACATTTCAATTATTTATTTCTTCTGCCAAGCCCCTCTCCACCAGTTTTCCATGGTGGGGAGGAGGAGGGAGGAAAAAGCAAACAAATATTTTGTGCTTGGCTCTGGAGACTATCACCCAGTATGGAGGAAGAGCTGTAGCATCAGTCTCTTTTCCCTGGTCCCCGTGTCAATCCAGAGATGTCAATACAGAGATGTGAACATGAGCAAACATTGCCAAACTTTTGAGACCCTCCAGCCTGGTCCAGTCTGAAGGTTACACTTTGGTGGCAAGATGTCCAGAGGTCTAAAGATGAGAGATCTTCCCTACAGGGACAGGTGGAGCCAAAATGCTGTGATCTGCTAAGTTACAAATGGTGTTATTTTAATTTTATGGGTTTATCTTGTTTCCAGTTTCTGTGATCAAGAATTCACTCCTGTTGCTTTCCGGGAGCAAACTTGTTTTCTTTTTCAGAGTGCTTGTATAAAGACTGATGTGAGGCAAGACTCCTGCTTGCCCTAAGGCTGCAAACTTGTAGAAATCTGGCTCATTATTCATCTCCTGAGATGTCTTTGACTGAAGACAAGGTTGGGGATGTCAGGAATGAGGGGTGTGATTTCTGAGAAGGTGCAGGAGTCTTTCTGAGATGCTGATTTCTTCATGTACCAAGTTAAAGAAAAGAAGCACATCCCCTCCCTCAGCATCGTTCAGTGCCTTGCCAAGCAGGTGGAGCCAAAGCAACTCTGAGAAAAACCCTGACCTGACATTGCTACATCATGTGAGGGGCCGTGGCCACGTGGCCTTGTGGGTCTCCTGTCCCCTCCCGGAGTGTGACCAAGGTCCTTCCCCTGGATGGTGGCACTTGCTGGAGCTCCAACTGCAGTAAGCCAACATTAGGGCAGGACCTCTGTGATTTTCGTGCTGTGTATATGTAGGAGCTCTGAAATGTGGCTGCTGTTCTTACCCACCACCCTTTTCACCCTCTCTACTCTCCTTGCATGGGGCAGCCAGTTCCCACTGGTGCAGAGCAAGGAGGCACATGTGGATTTGATTCATTGCTTACAGCCCTGAGCCCAGAGCATCATGTCAGAAGGAAGCAAGCAAGACCAAGAGCATGCAGAGGTCAAGGTAGTGCCTAAGAGGTGTTTTCTGCATGGAAAAGATAATGGGAGCAAGAACCCCATGGTTTCTGATGGCACTATTCTAGACCAGGCAGGAGAGAGGAGCATGTGGTACTCACAGGACTCGGAGGCTGGGCAGCTGCTGGCACATCCCTCTGGGGAGTAAACGGATGCCTGCCCGGGTCAAGGTCCTAGAGGAGAGGAGGAGAGAGAAGAAATGGTGTTACTGAGGAGCCAGCTCACAGACTGTAACCTGCAAGCCCAGCTACTGGTCCCAGATGGTGACAGGAGAGGCAATATCAATGAGACAACAAAATACCTGGAGAGAAACAAAAACCGGCTTGGAAATGGGCAGTGCTGCTGGACCCGGTAAAGGTGAATGTGCCTGAATTCCCAGTTTCCTTGTCCATGTCAAGGGCAGGTGGCAGTGCCCTCCATGGCATGCTTTGTAATTCCAGCTGCCCGTTGTGCAGGCTGGTGACCCGCCTGGAGCCACGACTGCCTCAGACACCCATGTATGGGGGATGGATGGTGTGCCCTGGGTCTCTGAGGCAAGACATGACCAGGTTACACTCCTGGGCTGAAGTGCTCAACTGTGCCACCAGTTTGGGCACAGCATGTGGACCAGTACCATAGAGAGTACTGTGGTTGACCAGGGACAGCATATCCTTCAGGCTCCTGCTCGCCTGGGCCTGCTGGTGTGAGGATGGGACTAGACCAGTTCCAGGAGCCCCCAGCCTGGGTGGCAGGTGTGTGACAAACACAGCAGATGGTCCCTGCACTGCACTACCAGTGCTGGTCCCAGGATGGAAGAGACAGTGGGGCTCAGCAGACCATGCTGAAGCACTGCACCCAAAGGCTCCTTCCTTCACAGACACAGAAGTGAAGGAAGAAAAAATAAGAATAATAAAAAAAAGATTGGAGCACACTCAACAGAACTGAGAGAGCAACTCACGGAGAAGAAAGCTGCTTTCAGGAGCCACAGGGGTGAAACGAAGCAGAGAGGTGAGTGACCAGGGAGAGGCAGAGCTGAAGACAACCAACTGCACAGCACTGTGAAAGTGGTCCTCACTGAAACAGCCTGGGCCGCCTTGAAGGAGGAAGAGCACAAATAGCAGGGTAAAAGGGAGAGAGTTGCCACTCACAAAACTTCTAGGCTGGTGGTGCCTTTGAGGTCTGGGAATTCTCTGATGTCCGTTGCACCATTGAGCGACCTGGAGAGAAGCGAGGGTGAAGTGAGGTGGACAGCGGGCACAGAAGCAAGTGCAGCTGCCTAAGGTCCCAGACCCATCAGCCATGGTGGCAAATCTGCTTCCTCACACCCAACTGGCCCAGACCCAAAGGTGTCCCTGTTGTCATTGCTGCTGGCTGGGCAGTGGAGCAGATGTCTCACGCAGCGCAGACACGGTGAGCCAGAGCCGAGCATTTCTGTGCAAGGAGGCTTGGCAAGCTCAGACCCTCCCCCAACCACTGACATTCTTGGCATGATCTCTACCCTAATTAAATAAAAACCCCAAACAATTACCTTGGGGAATGTAATCAGGGCATCCCACCCAAACCTCCAGAGTCTTATGCATTTGGAGCTAAAGAATTTGAAGGATTTATTTTATTTGCCTGAGTGTCTGTTTGTGCAGCAAGAGTCAGGGTGAGGGTTATAAATAGAGATTTTGAGGTTGCCTCTGCATCAGCATTTAATGCTGTGCCACGACAGGTTGTCTGTAAAGCCGGCCAGTCCAGGCCAGCCAATGTGGAACAGCCATTCTGGTCCAGATGGTACCCATCACATGCTAGTGGCCCTGGAGAAGACCTAGGACCATGTGTAAAGGAAGCACTGTCACCAGTGCCTGCCCAGTGAGGTTATTTGTGCTGTGGTGTCAGTCATGGGACACGTGTTTCTCTGCTTCCCCATCTAGTGGAGAAAGGCAAATACCTTCAGCGGGCTTGTGCATGAGCAACTCCACAACAGTGGAGTGCTTGCTTGAGCAGCATGCAGCAAACACAGTGGCACTTGTGAGCATGGTCTTTGCTGGTGCTGATGTAGCTGTGGAGACCCTAGAAGACCCCAGTGCCTCTCACTAGGCGGAATGAACGGCTCCCTCCAAAATGCCCTTCTCAAAATTATTCTTCCTCAGAAGAAAACATCTGTGGTGTCTACTCCTTGGTTTGCTGCCTTTGGGGCTGGCCAGAATCGTGGCATCATGGCCTTCTATTGGCACAAAGGGTCCAGAAAAGAGAAAAGGAGAAGGCCTCTAAGGTGTCCAGCTCACAGGGCTTGGAGCTTGCATGTGTTACTTCTCTGAGGATGTGCTTGGTGAACTTACAGAGTGTGGAGCTTTGGTAAGTACTGGAAAGCAGACTGTCCAACAAACTGGATGGGATTGTCATAAAAATGGCTGCAAAGGAAATGAGCAACTGGTCAGATTCTGCTACACATGAAGATGCTGTTACATACCAAGAGCCTTGGAGCAACTAGTAGTAAGCTATACAGGAGGTTCTGACGTCCCGTGAGGAACCTGTACTTTCCAGGTAACCCCAGGGTTTCCCACTAGCCTGTTTTGGCTGAACTCTGGTACAAATGAGGTCTCCTGCTGCTCTGAAAGGACCCTTTAGGGCCCTTCTGAAGCAGGCAGGCTAGAAAGATGCAAAGCCCTCTTTCAACCCTGCTATAGGGCTGTAGCCATGCTGGGAAACACCTTGCACTTGTTGGCACCTCTTCTGATCTTACATATCCACAGTATCAGCATATTTCCTACGTGTTTCAGTCAGTGGACAGAAGTGAACTCCTCTGGGATCCACGCAGCTTTAGGAGGAGTTGAATCACCTTCTACAAGAAGGACTTCCCTCCTGACTGTGAAATACTGGAGATGGGCAGATCCAATGGAGCCATTGTGTCCCACCCCTATGTCACTCCAAGGACGGTGCCAAGGAAGATGTGGGTAAGGCTGGTTTGTTTTGACTGGGGCAGTGACTGTTTTCACCCAGTGTCACCATGGCTACCCAGATGTTGGTATTTCTATAACTTAAGTCCCAGACTGGCCAAGCAGAGCTTTTGTCCCTTGCCATGATTTTCAATATCGGTGTGGATGAACCATCCAAAAGTCTCTACCTGGGTCAAAGGGGAAATGAGCTGACAACTGGGTGTATTTATCTGCAGAACTTTGTGTCCATGGGTCTGGGGCAGATACACAATGACCTGGTGTCCCAGCTCCCTGACACATACAGCTTCTGCTGTAGCTGGCCAGCAGCTTTTCTAAACATGAGGAATAAACACAGGCAGATGTCAACCAGGGCTTAGAAAATCCTGTTATGCACAGCAAGATTTCCCTGCAGACCACCCATACATTGTTCCTTCGTTGTCATCAGCCTGTACTGCAGCAAAGTTCGTCTGCGGGGAGAGGAGGACTCGTGGCAAAAAAACCTGAGGCATAGCTGAGAAGGAGCTAATTTCAGTTTGCGCTGGCCCATACACAACAGATGTCAAATTGAGGTTATGCTGACAACAGTCAGAAATGCCAAGCAGAGACATCAGGAAATGCCCCTTTCCGGGGATGTAACGATTTAGGAAGCATTGTTTAATTTTCTTACATTGTTTGAAGAAGGGGATTCCCAACAAATGCGTTCTCTGGAATAGCTTTGATGTTGTTGTTATGAAAACCGCTGTTGGGAGAAACAAATATCTTGATATTAATGGATGAGAAAGGCTTGGACACACCTTCTTTCCTCAACACTTTTAAAGGCAGAGATCCTTCAAAACACATGTGAAATAGGAAGTGTAGGCTCTGTTCCAGCTGTAGCATCATCCCAGCAAGTGAACAAGGTCTGTCCTTTAGCAGGACAAAGCCTTTGTTCTGCTGTATTTGCTTTGTGTACAGCTTGGAGCTCCATATCTCATTCTGCTGAGCCCACCAAGAATACAAGGATTTAAGCTTTAACAATTTGCAGGTCAGAAAACAGGAGCAAATAAAATACACTTGTTTTATACCCTCTAGGAATCACGATTTTTATGGATGGTCTCCATTGCAGCTCCACAGCTGTTAACCAGAGTGCAGCCTACCATGAAGTATTGGCCCACGTGACTTTAAATTATTTGTAGGTCTAGCTGTGATATTTTTAGTTAAGCTTGAGAAAACTACTCTCAGCCAACTTCTGCAGCAGAAAAGAGCTCTATGGCCACAGTCTGATCTCCTGTACATCAAAAGCAGGACCAAGACTGGGTGATGCCCAGGTTGTTTAATCCCAGAGGAGCCCGTGTGAGTGATTAGTTGGATGACTGTTTGAAATCTGCCTGTTATTTAGTGACGGGCATTTCAAAAGCCATCTCAAAGTGGATTAAGGATCTTATTCTCATTTTGAATGTCAGAGTAATGATGATATCTGGTCTGATCAGAGAAATGTCCTGAGAATTCTTCCAGTAAAAGAAAAAAGTGGTGTCAGATTTTCACTCCAAGCCCCCCAGAAGCACCAAAGCAGCTGCTTTTGTCCCATCCCAGCCCCTCACCAGTGTGCTGTAGTCTTAGTGTCCACAAGAACTGTGGATTCACGTCATCTCGATTTGATCCCATCTTGGCACTTGTACCTTTGTTGGTGCTAAGTGTGATGGTTTCACATTTTTCGTGTCTCCCAGGCTGACCAGTTAGAGGAGAGAGAGCTAGCCACTAAAATGGTGATAAACTTTTGTAATTCCTTATTACATTCTTTTTCTAAGGGAGATTGAACAGTTTCTGTGCATCAGAGGGAGTGGCACAGGGCCTGCAGAAGCCATGGCCTCATAATAACACAGATAACTCCATGCTTGTGGCCCCAAGCTTGGGGATGGACACTGGAAGTAGCTGGAGATTAGATGGATTTTGAGTCCTTCAGATGACGCAGGAGAATGAACATCTGAAGGAGGAATGTGCTCCAAGCCTGATGGAGGATCTCCCACTCCCCTCCACCAGCTGTGGTGCAGAGGCTGATGGTGAGGTGATTAGAACTGATGGAGACTGGGGGCAGAAACTGTTTTTATATGCATGGCAGAAAGGGCTGGGAAAGACAAAAACAAGGCCTGGACCAAGTGCTCTCCTCAAGTCAGAGCACATGTGAAGCTTTATTGGTCACTTTCCAATGGGGAGTGCTTTTGAAAAGGAATAAATAGAAAATCTCACAGCTCCTGCAGTCGGCCCAGCGTCCTGATAGCTCCAGGGAATTCCAGCAGCTCATTGTAGTTTAGATCCCTGAAAGACAGAGAAGGAAAAACATTCATTAACATTGCTGTAGGAACTCAACCGAGTTGTATCGGTGCTTTGAAGGCATGGAAACTTGGTTGTTAAGGATGGGAGACAGGTTTTTCCTACCATGCTGATCCAGCCACTGCCTGGAAACAAAATCTCACACATTCCTGCAACAGGAATATTCCCTGCTCGGAGCACTGTCAGGCAAAACCCAGTCCAAGCCGTGGCTGCTGCTGTCTGAACTCCTTCCCTCCAATGCCTGGTGCTGGACTGTGCTGCTGCTTCACCTATGCAGAGTTCCCTGTGCCCCTCTCCCAGGAACTCACCTCCAGGGGCTTTGGCTCTGAGTAATTTTTCCTGCCTTTCCAGGTCAAAATGGGATTTTATGAAGGACAAAGAGCACAAGAGCAGCGTCAGTTGTATGGACCTCATGAAAGGGCTTCTCCAGGCCCCCTTGACCAGGGGTGCAGGAGACATCAGGGGACCATTCCCCTGATGCTTGTCCTGGGGGTGCCAGATCTCCCTGCCACTGGCACATGCTGTGACTGGCACCAGTGGGAAGAGTGAGCTATGGGAGTGCCTAGGTCTTCCTCTGATGGTTGGAGTGAACCTCAACATTGGAAACCGTGAGCCAAAGGTGGAAGTGATGTGCAACAGGTGTTGACACTGCTGAGTGTTAAGTTTAATTTGCAGTATAATAAATTAAGTAAAATATAATACGCTGGACATAATGACAAATGTAGAGTTTGTCTACCCTGACTTGGCAACCAGAAGAGACATCTGAGCCTGACTGAAACCTTATGGGCTGTATTTGTTCTCCAAGGATGGGGTGACACCTCCAGAAAAGTATTTGAGCTATGGGGCACTGCTGGCAGCCTAGGAGGAAGAGCCCTCTGAAGATACCGATTCTGCTGTTGACCAGAGGTGGCCCATGGAGACTGGCTGGGCTTTGGCTGTGCAGCTTCCTCCTCTAGCATACCCAATGCTCTCCTTTGAAAGATGGTTCCAGATGAAGTCAAAACATTTGACCCTGTCCTGGTCATCCCACAGATCAAGACACTGAAGTCTGAGAACTGCACGACTGCTTCCTACCTGCTTGAAACTTGCTGAGTTGTAAGTGGTAGATACTTTGGAACATGAGGATAATTACTGGCTCCTGGAGATTACTGTATAATTACACTTAATGGACCTCAAAGTAATTACCATGTAACCTGGATTGTGGTTTACGGAACAGAAATAACTGTGCATTTACACAGCAACGAGCTGCTGCCCAATTACCTTGTAATTCTCATCCTCTGGGCCCAGGCTCGGTAATTACGTTATGATCTTTCTTGGCCCCTTCTCTCTTACATTATCTCCTCCTTTACCAGTGCCCCTGCTTCGGGATTACTCTACAGCACGGTCCTGGCTTTGCCTTGTAGGTGTTTACACGGTAAATCAACCCAGAGAGTCTGCAAATTGGTCTTCTTTTTCACCTTCCAGGACACCAGGCTTAGATGACTTACGTCCTAGAGAATAGTTACCAGGGAATTACAAGATAAGGAACAAAACCAGAAGAAAAATCTGGAATGCTGTTGTCTTGAGTGGATTTTTGTCTTGTGTAGCCCTGACAAGGTCCGTATCAGCCATTGTCACTGGGTTCCCCTTGCAGCCCAGGGGCTGCAGCAGGTCCTGCTATGGCAGGGTTTGTCTCCCACACCAAGGGCTCTTTTCTCTCCCCCAGTTACAGAGGGAGTCTGGCTGCCTGAACTAAGTGAGCAAATGAATCCTGCTTCTGTGGGACCTACCTCTCAAGGTCTGGAAAAGGGCTCACATAGTCTAATAACTGCCAGTGCAGGCAGTCATCAGGAGAGGAGCACAGAGCTGGTGACAAGACCACGAGCTCTGCCTTCCCGGCGTGTCCACCCTGCGATGCAGTGGCAGAGTCCCAGCACATGGGAAGATGCTGTGTGCACCCCCAGGGCACAGGCGTGGAACAGGGGCGGTGCATCCCCTCCTCGTGCCAGCTCACATCCCTCAGATACGAGAGCTCTGCATCCCCCACCGATCTTGCTCTGACACACTCCCCACTCGGGCCCAAGCAGCTCAGTCTTCTCTGCAGGAGCCCCAGATGATGGTTTAAGAGTAAATAGCCCAATGACTGCTCACACGCTTCGCTCTTCGCAAGGCACACGTAGCTTGTTATGAGCTGCTTGGATGCTCTCAGCCAGTCTCTGTCGATGGTACCTGTCAGCCGTCCATCACTGTCAACACCCCAGTGTCTCACCTGTTACGAGGGGGAACACAGGGCAGGACTTTTACAATGCACATCCCTTCACCGAAGCTCAGGGAGGCTCTGGAGCGGATTTCCAAAGAGGAGTGATTAACGTGCAGACGGGACACCGCTGGGCATTTTGAAAGCATCAGTCAAATCCGATTAACCTTCAGATCGCTGCGCTGAATGGAATCAGAGGGCATTAGCAGCCTAAGCTGACTGACAGTCCCAAATCTCTATCTGTGTGTAAGGTGCTTAATGCCTTTAAAAGTCTCACCCTACGGTGACTTTCCAAGGTTACAGCGAGGTTCCACGGCAGCGTAAGGAGTTGCAGAGGTCACTCAAGGCTGAGTGCCTGCACTGCTTCCCTCCCTTGTACCACAAACTGAAGGGCTGGGATGAACCTGAGTAATGCCAAGGAACCGATCCTGGAGGATGCTGTGACCCTGTCCCCAGGTGACAGTCAGCCCAACGCTGTCTTGTCACTAATGCCAGAGGAAGCTCAGTGCGATGGCACGGGGTTGAGTTTCTCCCCAGGGATACTCAGCATGTCAGTGAGCAGCTGAGAGATGGAAAATATTTCCCAGTGAGGGGGGGACTTGCCTCACCTGTGATTCACTAACAGAAAAAGAGATTTGAGATCTGTAACCAATATTATTCACCAGGAATAATTCCGTGTGCTGTAATATTTGCTCCCGTCTTCTGCTAAAAATGTGTTTCCTTTCCAGTTGGTGTCTCTTCCAGGCAGGCTGGTCTTTCATCAGCAGATGAACATGTTGTTTGTACATCCGTGTGTGCAAGTATGTACAGGATCAGTTCTTCCTGAGTGAGCACATGCCTTTCCCAGCCCTGGCAGCATCCTGGTGCCTCCCTCCCCCCCTGCACTTGACAGATAGAAAGAGCATTGTGTTCAGCAGCTCCCTCTGGGTAAAAAAGCCATCTCTGAATGCTGGCATATACGGGGCTTGTTGGAAAGTGGAAGTGCAACCAGGTGTAGTCATGATGCTCCAACTTGGTTGCCAGCAACCCCAGTCTGTTCTGGGGAGACAATGTGCCCGTGCTCGCTCCTGCCGGTGCTTCCTGGTTTTCGGCGAGGTGAGCCTCCCTCGCGGAAAACAAACCCACTGTGCTCATTAACAGCTCCCCTGAGTGATGCTTGCAGCCGACTGCTCTTGATCCTTGTGCCGCTTGCACCGCCCTGACTTGCCTCCAGTGCTGCCCTGTGCCAAGCCCTGCCGATTTCCGTGAGGTTCACCTGGTTGGAGGAGGCTGGAAGAAGCCAGTACCTGAGATGGTCCCCAGGTGTCATCTCTTCCTTGCAGTGGGACAGCTGTCCCCAAAGCCCAGCCCCAAATGACGACACAATGGTGGCTTCCTTCTCCCTTCTTCCTTTCCAGAACTTGACTCAGGCTCTGGTTCAAACACTGACCCAGAAAAGCCTCCAGCCTTCAGTGCAGGGCGGGCTGTGGATGTTCATGGCAGAGGGGAAGTTTGTGCTCATGGAATGCAATTCAGTCTTCGGGTCTTTCACGATCAGCAGGGCTACAGCCATCCCAGACAACACCCCTCTCCACCTGCTCTTGAGTGATGAATTTGGCCCAGACTGTGTACCTGGTGATGGGTCTCTGGAGCTTCTTTCCCGGTGTGGGGTTGAGGCAGATAGGAAGGAGTCTGGGCGCAGTGGCTCTGGAAGGATTTTGTGTTTTGTCTTCAGTGGAAACAAGATTTCCTCCACTGAGCATGTCAATGAACTCTGTCATTTACAAACCTTCTCCGGGGGCTGGGTGGATATAGAAGGTGGATGTGCTGTAGAAAACACCTCCAAGTGACCCTTTTCTCTCCTTTATCTGAGATGCTTGGGCAATGCTTGGCTGGTCTCAGCTCCATGGTCTGACACTTTCCCACTGCTTCCAGCTGTGGGAAGGTGTGGGGAAATCTGCCAAAAGCCAAAGTATCCCCACTGCACTGATGTGACACATAGGCTGGGGTGGCTGTGGGTCTGGCCATGGAGGCCTCGTGCCCCACGGAAACTGCAACTGGCACCACTGGGGTCTCAGCTGCTGCAGCTCTGGTATCAGCCCCAGGGCTTTGCACTCTGCATACCAGGGGTGTCCCTGCTGTGAGGTGCTGCCTTTTTTGGCACATCTGTGAAAGTGGACCCAATGGCAGCATTACCTGGTGGGAGGATGCCAATGCACCATGGCCATGGCTATAGTGTAACAACAGGGGAGCCTCATAAAAGAGTGATGGGCATGGCACAAGGAAGAGGGATTTGGCCATTATCAAGGGCTTTTGGGAAGCAAAATCACCCAGCCAAGAGGTTCAGAAATGATGAACAAGAGAAATGACTATAAAAAATCACTTTCCTTTGCTGGGCTCCAAGTTGCCAGCTTCAGGCATCGCAGTAGGATGTCAAAAAGAGCCCCGTCTGTTCTCGTTAAAATGAAAACCTCTTAAAGGTCATCTGGTTTACCCAAGACACAATGAACTGGCTGCCTTTCCATTGTTGTTATTTCTAGAATGAGCCTATAGCTTCATATTTGGAAGATCTTAGCCAACCCTGTTGTTTATTTAGAAATAAAAGTAAATTGACATCAAAGGCACAGTTATTTTGGGCTTTAACTGCCAGGGTGATTTGAAGCTGACAACATGCACCCTGGAACTATTAATATCTTCAGTCGGGCCAGAAGGAGAGAAGGAGGGGAAAGAGTCTCAGGTCAATTTTCTGCCTGTTAGGGACTATTAGTGGTTCCACACAGGAAGCCAAAAAAAAATTATATAGTACTATAAATTCTTCCATAAGCCACAAAACACCACAAATTTGCAGCTAATAAACCTGAAGATGCAGTAAGATTAGAAGCTGGAGATGGGACATTTGCTGACTATTTCAGTCCCAGTGTAGCTGGAGATGTTACTGTGGTGTCCTGGAGGGTGACTTTGGGCGGCCTCTGATAAGAACTTGAATTTCCACCTGTTCTGTGCTGGCATCTGATCAAGCTGCCAGTAAATGTAATTACCGCTGCTGCTGGTTGTGCTGGTTCCTGTGGCCAAATCAAGCACTGAAATGATTTAATTGGTAGTCTGAGGGCCCAAGGGGGCCATTGCTGACCACGTAGTTTGACCTCTTGCCCAGCACTGGCCAGACAGCTTCACCCAGCTGCCTTCTATCAAGGTCATGGCTTGTGGTTGAGCTTGAGCTGGGAAGAGCTGCCTGATTAGTCTGGATTATGAAAACTAGCCGTACCAGTAGGTGCCATATTTCTGCTGTGTAGCATCAGCATAAGCCTTGCCCTCCTGGCAGCAGCTAACATGTGCCATCAGTGTGTGACCTTCCTCAGCACCATCTGGGTGATGAGATGCAGCCAATGTTGGAATTAAGTGAAAGGGTGGAAGGGCGATGTGAAAGGACCCCGAGCACATGTCTGCCTCCAGCCAGCCTGCAGCTGTGTGCCCATCCCCTAAATGGAGACACGCGAGACGGGGATGCTCAAGTGTCTGCAGGAGAGAGGAATGACCTATCATGAGATCAGTCTGATAAGGTCAGTGATTTATTTTTGGGAAACAATCTTTCCCTAGAAAGGCCCAATTTTTTTGCAAGTTACAAGGAGAAGCCAGGCTGTGATGGAGTGTGACAGAGTTCATGGGTGTCCCAAAGGAGCAGAGATGGGCCCCCACACCATGGGAAGCTTGTCAGGTACTAATGGTTTGTGATTCCTGCCAGGAGCCAGCAGCAGCCTCTGTGCAAGGATTCATTCTGACAGCCCAGCCTGGAAGCATCCCAAACTCTCACTTAGCTGGTGCTGCACCATTTTACAGGGTTTATGTGGCACTGAGAGGTCCGTTGCTGGGTGGGAAGGACCTGTCTGTAGGTTGTGCCTTGTATTCCTGCAGCTGCCAATCCTTCCTCGCACGGCTCTGTTCTCCATTTAGAAATGCAGCGGTGCCCGGAATGTGTCTGTTCCAACCAGTATTTCTGTCTCTTCTCTAACGGACTAAGGTATTGGATTAAACATGTTTTCAATTCTGTTTGATTTATTTAACAAGGTTGAAATAAGCCTTTGAGAACAAGATCTCTTGGGGGGTCCTGGGAGCACAGGCGCTGCCATGCACATATCGTTTACAAGACACAAAAGGAGCTGACCGCAAAGTGGAGCAGTGGGGACCTCAGTCGCCGGGATGCACAGACAATAACCATGGAGCTGATGACTCAGGCAGGGCAGGCACTGAGAAGGCTGCTGCACTTTGCCAGACAGGGGAAGAAGGCAGGTTTGAGGAAGTCTGGTCTACATCAGAGCAATTCCAAATGCTGGGAAGGATGCTGAGGATGTCTACCTAGCCCCCGAGGTGCACAGATTGATGCTGATGGGCCCTGGCCCCTGCAGCAGGCTGCTGCTGGAAGGAGTGCGAGGTGGGGGCTGAGATTCTGCGCATCAGCACAGCCACACATGTGGACACGCACACCAGCATGCCCGCAGCTTGTCTCTACCACCATTTCTGCTGCCTGCAGTGTCCGTTCCTCCTTTTCACAGGCAATCAATTCACTGTCACACGTTTCTGGAGGCAGAGGCTGCCCTCCTCCGGAATGGGAGCTGCTCTTGCTCAGTTGCTCTTTGAGAGGGTCTGTGTCCGAGGGAAGGCTTTCAGCAAAATGAAGCCCAAGGAGCCACGGGAGCTGGGGTCCCTGACAGGTCACAGCAAGCATGTCTGGAGACTCGGGGGTTGGTCTGGGGAGTCTCAGTGATGTCACTGCAAGATCAGTGGCTCCAGGGAGGGTGCGAAGGAGGCTGGGGAGCAGACGGGGTGCCACAGGGGTGGTGTGAAGATTCAACGGGCAAAGGGAGAATAGGCAGAGTCCTGCAAAGGAGGTGAGCCCTACAGTAGAGCCATAACCCATGGAAAAATCCAGTGACTCCAGAACTACCTTTTTATCTGAACTGCCTTCACTTTCTGTCTCTTTTTCTTTATAATCTTCCAAAATATCATGTCTGCCTGGGGACATGTTCTGCCAAAGCTCAGAGCCTGGCTGGAAGGTACCCGAGTGGCTCAGAGCCTGAGCTGAATCAGCAAGGACACATTTCTAGCAGTTCTGCTCTTGGAGGAGGAGATGCAGAAAGATGTGACCAGTTGGCCCAAGGAGACCACAGCAGGGAAGTGTCTGGTCCCCAAACTCCCAGACAATGCTTCATGCATTTGCCAATTCAGTTTTACAGGTGGCTTTCTCTGTTTGGGAGTGACCTTCCATTTACATGATCAGAGCAGGCAATGGACTTGATAGCTCCATTCTTGATCTGACACAGGGATTCAGTAGTCAGGGTCCTGAGCTGTGGTCCCTCTTTCCGAAAATCCACCTGCACCTTTCATTCTTCATCCCCTGAATCTGGGTACCCAAGCCTCTGCTGAAGTCTCCTCCCTCCTCGGTCAGGGCAGGGTGGGACTGCAGAGCCAAGCTGCCTCTGGTGAACTGCTCAGAGATCCACACTGACACACAGCAGGGCTGGACCATCATGGTGCCAAGGAAGGAGCAGAGCAGCTCAGGACAGCAAACAGGACATCCTTAGAGGAGTCAAACCCATCAGCTACTTTGGGGATTGCACAGACTGGGATTAGCATCAAGAGACTGCACCAAAGGCTTCAGATTAGATGTGCTGCTGGAGACAAATTGCCACTTGAGGAGCAAGGTAGCACTTGGAAGACAGTTTTCCAGGAGAACAGCAAATCCTGCCTGGCCCTAAAAGGGTTAAGCGACCCTTGTATGAGCTGTGGTGGAGATATTTCCCATTTCCTTCTTCCCGCCTTCATTTCCCAAGGTGTACTTTATATTAATTTTCTTTTTTTTTTTTCCTCCCATAGAAAATCCAACTCTCCCGAGCAGTCAGTAGGTTCCAGCTCTGCTCTGCATTTACAGACTCGACTAATTACCCGGATAATAGGGCAGCGTGCTGCAAGAGCCTGTGGTAAGGGCATTTCCTGTGAGGCAAGGTTAGGCAGATAAAGCGCCTGGAGCCAGAGGGTTTTGGATTCAGCCCTTCTGGGAGACGTTTTTAATTTATTAGTGCTATTTTTTAATTTATTTTTTTTAAAAAAAAGAAATTAAAAGGTTTTTAAATGAATGGATATTTTCTCTTTCCAAGTGATTTATCTCCTCTGTCTGATGAGTGGAAGAGCTGGCAGGGATGTGGATGGGGAGGGAGAAGACAGGGAGATAGGAAGCAGCGGGGTCATCTCAGGCAGAGGGGATGGGCAAGGTCTGTGGAGCCTCTCTGAACCGCTTCCCCACCACGTCCGTGTCAGAGATGGGCTGGAGATGCCTGAAAGATCAGAGGAGCGGCACTTTTGGAGAAGATCACTGCTATTTTGGCTGTAGCCTGGAGGCCTTCAGCATTTTGGGCTGGTCCTGGGGAGCAGCCATTGGTTTCCCATCCCTGCCTCTGCCGCAGGAGCCACCTTAGCCCTGCTGTGGGGTGGGGAGGCAGGATGCTGCTGAGACATGTTTTTGCTCTCTGCCAATGTCAGGGTCTGGTCTGGTTGCGAGTGCCAGGGCAGGGAGGAGCCCTGGCCCCTGTTTTTGCTTCAGCTCATGCTCCATGTATGTAGGGGACTTGGCCACGTCCATGGACAGGACCACTGGGAGCTCTTACTTTTGCATTTCTCCCTTTGCCTCAGCACCTCAAAACTGAGTTCCTTAGCAGGTGTTGGGCAAAATGTGGTGACTTTTGTGATGGGGCACACTGCATGTACTCATGCAAGGGTGCTGCTCAGCACTGCCTGCCCATCTGCACCAGAGAGCTGCACGACAGCGTAGGCTTGCCAGAGCTGCTGCTGTCGCTCGCCTACCCTGTATCAGAGGCCCCAAGGACTTGCCTTGATGGGGATCCTGGTCATGTGTGTGTGGCAGCTGTGGCCACACCACCTCCCCTCCCTGCTTGGGCAAAACAGTCCTGATGGGAGAAAAATAAAACAGCTTCTCCTTTTCTTCAAAGCAGAGGTTCCAGCCCAGGGGTGTTTTCAGTGAGGTGCTACTGTGTTTGTGAAGGACATGGGAAGAACATGCAGGCCGAGGATCTTATCAATGCTTAGAAATATCTACAGGGTGGGTGTCAGGAAGATGGGGCCAGGCTCTTCTCAGTGGTGTCCAGTGACAGGACGAGGGGCAATGGCCATAAACTGGAAAACAGGAGGTTCAGCCTCAACATGAGGGAATACTTCTTCACTATGAGGGTAACAGAGCCTGGCCCAGGCTGCCCAGAGAGGTGGTGGAGTCTCCTGCTCTGGAGACTTTCAAAAGCTACATGGATTTGTTCCTGTGTGATCTACGCTGGGCGATCCTGCTCTGGCAGGGGGGTTGGACTAGATGAACTTTAGAGGTCCCTTCCAATCCCTACCATTCTGTGATTCTGTGAACCTCTCCAGCCCTTCAGCTGCAGTCTCCACTTGCTGCCTGGGGTTGTGGGGACAGTGGCAAGGCTGAGGGCTCCCTAACAACAGTCAAACTGGGAAATGCTAAAAGATGGTTTATGTGCACTGGTGTTTGGATCTAGAACTTGGGCTCTGGCTTCAAAATTCAGCTTTCATGATTAGTTGCCCTCTCCATGGCTAGATGTGAAACACTATACACACATACACACTATACACACACACACATATCTCTAGCTAGCTAGCTCATCTCTATCATCTATATTCAGCTGCATAGTTTTAGGTCACCTACGCCTCCCAGCCCCTCACCTTGCAATAAGCAGTGACTTGGGCTTGGCCATCTGAAAGGGTTTTATGCATTCACCTTCCCCTACGGGGCTGGTCATGAAACAATTATATTCCAGGGAGGTAGAGGGCTGGCCTGGTTTGAGTTAGAGCAGAACTAATTCTGTTCAGGGATTGCATTTTCCACCTCAGTCTCTTCTGAGTAGCTGCACGGTCTGGAGCTAGCAGCAGATATCCACAGGCAGTCTCTGCTTCTGGCAGCGATAACG
>JANHFX010015625.1:39847-63561 GCA_027560015.1 Chloroceryle amazona
TCTCTTCTGAGTAGCTGCACGGTCTGGAGCTAGCAGCAGATATCCACAGGCAGTCTCTGCTTCTGGCAGCGATAACGCTCCATGGGTAGAGTCACTGCCAGGGGTTGGTGTGTGCAGAAAGGGTCTTGCTTATACTTGCTCCTGAGCAGACCAAGGTCACTGCTGGATCTTGTGCACCACGTTGGGGTGCAGTAAGTAAGAGGTGGCACCTGAGGGGAGGAGTGGCCGGGACAGGTGACCCCAAAGTGCCCAGTGAGGGATCCCAGCCCATGTACAACATGTTCAGTGTAAAGCTGAGGGATGATGAGGGTCAAGTCTCTTCTTCAATGGCTGGCATCCAAATCTTGACAAGGGCTAAGTTCAGTGTTATCACACCCTACCTAATGAGGTCATAGTCAAGGCATGAGGCAATTACTGATCACCCTTTAGATTGCTTTCAAAGTGTCTGCAAAGCTCAAGGACCTTAGGACACTGGTCAGCTTTCCAGGGGAAGGTGCTAAGGAGGAGATCTGGGCACAAGACCAGCGTCACTGTGGAAATTCGGGTAACAGATCCCCACATGAGAAATACTGTCCTCATAGAGTAGTGGGGAACTCGGCTCCTGTACTAGCACCTTACAAGCCTTTGGATGGCATTTTTTCCTTGCTGCTCCCCTGAAAACACAGCCCTGTCTCCCCTGGTGCTATGCCACCAGCCCCAAGTACAAGGTCAGAATGTTTCCCAGCATTAACCGCTGTCACTGCAGTGATGCTCCTGGCTGCAGCTGACTTCTCTTTACATCAGCTTTTCCATAACCATCACTATTTAACAGGCTTATAGTACAGAACAGGAACAATCTAATCCCCTTCTCCCTGCATTGTTAAAGACTGCAAAACTGAATCCAGCATCATCAGGAAATGTAAAAGTTAAGATTCTTCCATCCAAATGGCAGGAAGCGGGTTGTGCTGCCTGATGTTTTGCAGCACACAGGAAACAGCCTAAAGAGCAACACACCACAGGGCAGGTTTTACAAGGCAAAGCAGGAGCAGCAAGGCAACATGGAGAGCAGTGTAGCCTCAGCTTTTGGCATGCCTTGCTCCTACTTCTTCCAAAAGATGGTGCTTTTCTTTTTTTCCCCACTTTTCACCCAAAGTCCTCTCGGGATTCCCCCTCTCCACTGCACCGTGTCATCTGCTGTGGTCTAAATCACAGCATCACAGAATGGTAGGGATTGGAAGAGACCTCTAAAGTTCATCTAGTCCAACCCCCCTACCAGAGCAGGATCGCCCAGCATAGATCACACAGGAACAGAGCCAGGTGGCTTTTGAAAGTTTCCAGAGCAGGAGACTCCACCACCTCTCTGGGCAGCCTGGGCCAGGCTCTGTCACCCTCACAGGGAAGAAGTATTTCCTCATGTTGGCCATAGATCTTCTCTGGGCAAGCCAATGGGTTATGGTTATGCTGGCCCTGCTCTGCTCACCGGGCAGCAGTGGCTCTGCTCTGTGTCTCCTGTGTGCACCCCTTGAGCTTACACAGTATTTGAAGTACCTATTCCATTAGCAAAGGGGCTAAGGGAAGAATGTTTTACATACAGACATTTACACTCTTATTTACTCCGTGTCTTTGGGAGAGGGCTAAAAAGATGCCAAGTATCACCCACTTTGACCTTCTAATACCTGGTTTCATGGTTCAGTCATGCTTGGGGTTTCTTCCCACAGCCCTGCAAGGTTGCTCTGTGACATCTCTCAGGCTTACGGGAACTGATATGGGAACCTCACAAGGTTTCAATGATGTTTGGAAACCCTGTTGGGAATCTGGACAGAGTGGCTCTGGATTGCTTCCAGCATGCCTGCCCAGGTTTCCTTCCCAGAAGGAAGGGCTGGTGAACAGGCAGATCTGGCCCTAGCAGAAAAAAATTTCCTGGAGCATCTTTCTCCAGCTACATGCTTGGTTTTGACCAGTTGAGACCTAGTGGGTGTCTCACATCTACCTGCTCCCTTATCAGCATGGAAAGTTCAGAGCTGCTCTTGCTCTGTACCTGGCAGAGCTGACCCGTGCACAGGTCAGTGCAGGGGAAACATGAAGTTATTCATCTGGCTTCACTTTACCTCTTTCTAGATCTGCTGCCCTCCTAAAATATCAGGACCAAGCCTTCTCCATGAACAGAGATGCTCCAATGGGATCTGGTTTTGCAGAAATAAGGCCTGAGGTAGGTGTCTGGTGTGTTTGTGCAGAGGCAGCTTGCACGCTGCTGAGACCTGCATTTGATGAAAAATCAACCCTGTAGGTGAATAAAAGAAGAAACATTTCCCTTAAGGGAACAGAGATTTCTGCACCTAGAAGTTCCTAGGCTTTGCTGAAAAACCTGAAACAATTTCTTTTTTTTTTCATCTCAAATGCTGCAGTTGTTCAGCTATTGTGCCTGGTTTATAATCAGCATCTGGCCACAAATACTCATTTTAGGAACCCTGCAGAAGTTTCTGTCTTCACCAACTCTTACCATCCTGCTGCCTTCCAGGAGGTAACGCCCACGGGTTAACTCAGAGCACAATTTGGCCTCCACAAGCCAAGAAAATGTGCTAAGTGCTGTCAACAGAATGTAATCATAATTGGAGTTAGAGGGTATGAGCAGAGACTGTAATAGTCTCCACATGCACAGGAGCTGGGAGGTTGTAGGTAGATGCAGGTCTAGCAGCTTGTCTGAGCTGCTGGAGCCAAATGCTCAGCTGTTTTTTGCCACAAAGCTTGGCCAGCTTTGGTCAGCAGGGCAGATGAGAGCTGGAGATTAACAAGGGAGGGGAGGTGGCTCCAGTTGAGGAACAAGGCGTTCCTGAAAGATCAGTGACTTGAAATACTTGCTGGCCTGGTGGTGAGAATTCGATACTTGGGCCAAGAGGAGCGAAAGGCAGCTCTCTGTCTCTTGAGGACACTCCTTCAGAGTGATCACACATGGAAGAGAGTCTGGAGATCTTGCCCACAGCTTTGTCCTTGCAGCTGCAGGCAGCCCATGGAGGATGGGAGCTGCGGGATACTCACATGCACAAGTCCAGGACGTCAGAGTCTGGACACAGGCAGTAAACCAGGTGGTGCCCGGCTCCAAGGGACAACCCCAGGAGGTCAAATACTCCCAAGGGCTGCCTGGTCAGGAGGGACAGGCCTTCCATTGCCACAGCCCTGCAGAGAGCCATGTCCACACAGTGCTATGCAGACTGTCCCTGTGGGGACTGAGAGCAAGAGAGCAAGGCACTGAGCTTTCCTGAATGCTGGGTGGCATCTCAGATGGGCAACAAGACAAAGAAAGTGCTGGAGCAGAGAGGAAGAGAGGGGGAATGAGCTTTCAGCACAAGTGTCCATGCAATGGAATACCAGTGCAATGGAAGCCCTTTGGTCTTTCCCACAGTAAATAAGGGGCAAACTTCTTCTCTGCAGCTCCATCCTGCTTGGGGTGGGCAGCAGGGTGGCCTTAACCACCTTGGCTGCAGCATAAGGTTGCCCTGATGTAGGCTTTGATGTGGCTGCCTCAGTTATAGCCCAAAGATGGTTGGTTTTTTTTTTTTCCACTAGCAAGTCCTCCACTCCCTCCTGCAACTTGCCTGCCTTTGTGCTGCCTGGATGCCACGACTCTGCCCTCACATATTTGCCTGCACCCACCAGAAATGACTGGGGAGAAAGCCAAGCTGACACAGCGTCAGGCAGGACCCGTGGGTCACCACGGGAGACCATCCAGCAGCTTGCCTTCTGGCAATATCCCTGGCACGGTTCAACCTCTCCCCAGCTGAGCCCTTCTGGGTGGCCCCAGGATGTGCCAGTCTGAAAGTTAGAGACAATGTGTGTCATGGTCCTGCCCCAAGGAGCGTGTCTAGGGACCAATGGCTTGCCTGCTGTTTCCACTCTTGCCCGATCACTGCTGCTGGCACCGTGCTGGGCACAGAGGGGCCCTGTCTTCTTGAGTGGCACTTGAATGCTGGGAAGCATCACCTCTTTCTGCCACGGTCCAGACCCCCTAGTTTTCCTTGGCAAGGACTGAGGGCCTGACTCTGACCCCAAGGCCTACATGGAGGGACATGTTTCTACACAATTGAAGGCAACAGGCACCTCTTCCAGTCTTTCAGAGCCTTGATTTATTTACTTGCTTGTTTGTGTTTCCTCCTAGGCCAATGCACGGCACATGAGACCCAAGCAATTCATGCTGCTGTGGTGTGTGCAAGGCAATGGCATTGGCTTTATGCCTCTCTGAGTTCAGGGTGACCCATCTACTGCTAATGAAGATGTGTCCTGGAGGAGAGTTCATTCCTGCTCCCCATCTTCCCCTGAGGTCTTCTGACAGCTTGCCTACACAGCCATGCCAAGAACATGGTGTGCAAGATGAAGTCAGCTGGTTGTGGGTGATGCCAGGTGACATGAGACCATCTCAAAGAGAGATATTCCACTAATCCCCAAGGATATTATCAGCTTTGAACTCAAGCCAGCCCCTCATTTTGGTGGAGTCGGGTGTTTAGGAGGCTTTGGGACCATGTGCATGTGGTGTGGAGGTGGGGACGCTCCCTGAGCAGGGCATGCAGACAAGCTCTCCGGATTGTACCAGGACTAGACTTTTGTCCAGGGCCTCGGAGCCACCTCCCAGCCACTCTACCCACATGCACAGACCCCTCTGCAGCAGCAACACAGCCAGACCAGTTTGCACAGACACAGGGAGGATGTCCAGTCTGCCACTACCCCGGGAAGTGTCCTGGGCTGGCACCTGGAGCCAGCCCTGCTGCTGCCCTCGGAATATGGTGACGAGTGAACGTGCAGTGGGGCTGAACCAGAGACACCAGCCCTTTCCTGCGGGTTGTGCTGGAGAGGATGAACAAGTGCGAGCCCTTTAGGACAGAAAACAGGTGACTCACAGGGTTTCCAAGCTGTGCAGCCCATCAAAGCCATTGGCTCCCAAGCTTTGGATCCGGTTGTTGTGCAGATGCCTGTGGACAAAACAGAGATGGTCAGTGGAGGTGCAGCTAACCTTTTCCTGCCAGGCTGGCCCATGACCCAGGGACA
Organism: Chloroceryle amazona; assembly: GCA_027560015.1. Taxonomy (NCBI): domain Eukaryota; kingdom Metazoa; phylum Chordata; class Aves; order Coraciiformes; family Cerylidae; genus Chloroceryle; species Chloroceryle amazona. The sequence continues at coordinate 44,864 of JANHFX010015625.1, forward strand.
TCCTGCAAGCTGGGCACAGCCTGGGCTGGGCTGATGACGACGGGTGTTATAAGGCACTCATGAGACATGTGCTAGGTGCAAGAGTGCGTGCAGAGCAGCTACAGAGCTCCTGTTTCTCCTGGGAAATCCAGACTGACATAGGAGTTTCCCCAAGACCTCCACTTGCACAGCTGCCAGCTGACTTTGGATGAACATGCAAGAAGCTTCAATAAACACCCTGGATCTCACCTGACGTTGGGGCCCAGCCCTACAAAGTTCTGTGTGGCTTCAACAGTTGTTCATGGGCACCAGGTGCTGCCTAAGGACACAGTCATATTTGGACTCCTCAGAGCCTTAGTAGCAGCAAGAACGTTTTGACTTTGAATTCATCCTGTTAGTCACAGTTTATTATCTATATTTGTGAGAAAAAAAATGGAAATTCTGACAGTTGCTGGAGTGTCTCCAGTTTGATTACAATGAAAGTTGTCTTCAGTTTAATGCTTCAGAGTGTCTGGTTGAAGTGCAGGGGCCATGTGACATGCTGATGCATATTCTCAACACTAAGGCAGCAATTTTTACCCTGTGTCCCTTCCTCCTGGTGCTACATGCCATGAACATCTTGTGCTTGAGGGCTCTGGACCTCCCAGTCTTAATGGTGGCACTGGAGACCCATGTGTTGGGAGTGCCCTGGCTTGCAAAGCCACCTGGGGTATTTTTGCCCTGAAAGCTCCATAGATGATGAGCTTCCCTGGAGTCCCATCTGCTGGGCTCTCTGTTTCCATGGGCTCCTTACTCCCATGGCTCATTTTTTTTGGCAAAACCAAGACCCTAATTCCTGGATTCTTCTTGTCCAACCGACAGAGACTGTGTGTGTGCACATCTGAGTGTTTTTGCCATCTGCTTTCCTCTACAGTTGCACACCTCCCTCTGAAATACCATCTAAGGGCACCTTGAAGTCTTTATAGATAAACCCTGGAGCAGCCTAAGGAAGGTCTGCTGAAAAAACAGGAGAAGAGAACCCACCCTTGCCCAGCCTGTACTTCTACCAGCCTGTGCTTAAGCACATTAGTGATGACCATGCGTGCACTGGGCAGGTCTGTGCAGAGAAATGCCCCCCCAGGAGGTAAGGTCCTGTGTGGCAGGGTATCCTCTTTAGTCTCTCTCGGCATAGGTTTCCTCGTCAGTTCATTCTGCAGTCCAGGTAACACAGAGTGGCATGTGGTTAATCTGCTGCCACACCACTTGCCTTTGGGGTCCTTTTCTCCCTTGCCCACGCTCAGGGATGCACCAGCCTTTGTCCAACACTGCTGCCTCCTTCCAAGAGCCTGGGGGAGACTTTGCACTGGCAGGTGGATCAATGACTTTGTCATTTGCTGCTTGATCTAAATCTGTCTCGGCTTGACAAATCTCTCACTCCACCTGGATTCAAGTGTGAGCTGTTTGGCTGAGCGCAGGCAGCTCCCACTGCCAAATATTCTAGGGTAAAACAGGAGGCAGCTGGGAGTGGAGGAACAGCCAGGCTCTAGGGCAGTTTGGTAGGGGCTTGCAAAACAGAAACCAGCCCAAGACGGATGTTTGTTGTTGGGATGAGAACATACAAACCTTTCAGGGGAAGGTGAAGGGAGGGGAAAGATGTGTGATAAAATATGTTTGCCCCTTTGAGCAAAAGGGAAAAAAGAAAAGGAAGTTGCCTGCAAGAAAACTTGGTTTGATTGTAACTCCTAGAGAAGAAAAGAAACTGAGATCAAAATCAGACTCTTACAGGAGAAATTTCTCTTCATCACAAGAAAAAAGTTCAGGTCCAGGTGGTTTCGCCTATCATATGTTATGGGATAGCTTCAGATCACGGTGCCCTTACTTCACTTGGCACTTCCCGTGCAAGATGGTGCTAACAATTCAGTCCCTTTGAGCACTGCATACTGCATTTGGCAAATGAAGGGTTTGGATCTGGAGCTGCTCTATAATTGCAGCAAGAGGTACCACAAGAGCCCCTTGCCTGTAACTGTCTCCTGTGAGAGGACAACGTGGGGAGAAAGGAAATGATGAATGCTAGGGAAGATGTGAGCTTCTCGGAGATTTGTTGGGGTGGTACAACAGGACACCTTCTCTAAGCCTGAACATGCTGAGCGGCTGACTACGTATCACTCCAGTCAGGCAAGGAGACAGAATAGAAAAGCAATCACCTGCTGTGTTTATATTTGGCTCTAAAGTGCTTTGTTTGGAGGCAGAGTAATAAAAATCATCAGAAGGATGTTCTTTGTTGGTGAGAAAATTATGGGCAACCCAAAAAGAGAGTTATAAAAAGATTTGCTGTCCAAGCTGAACTCTGGAGTTGTTACCCACCCACATGGCAATAATAGAAACACGAGAGCTGGAAAGGTAAACACTTGAAAAGATGTTCCTTTCTTCTGTCCTGCCTTGGGTTTTTTTTTTTCCTCCTCTGGTAAACAAATTTTAACAAGTGGAATTGCAACATCTCCAGTGTTTGTCAGCTTGAGCTCAGCCCACACGACGTTATATTCTGCCCTGTAAATTACAGCTGGTTTGATAGCAGCTTAAGATACTTGGTTCTGGGCTATAAACAACCCTCTTGTGATGTAAAAACACGAGAAGTCCTTAAGCCCTTGCTGTTGGAGCTCTTATCCACTACTGTCCTCAATAAGATCAGCAGGCTTTGAGTTCTGCATACCTCCCTTTGCAGGTCAGTACCATGGAGTGAGGCTGGGCTTGGGCGATCATCCAGGAGAGGAGCTTTGCCCAGGAAGGAGCAGAACAGTCATGGCTTTTTTTGTGGGCTGGCATGTAGACTGTTTTTCAGTCAGGCACCCCCATTATAAAACAGTGGTCTCTTTGCAAAAGCAAATTTCACGAGTGACCTCTGGCAAGATGACAGAGTTTGCGCCATGTGCTTCTGCAGCAGCACAAGTGCTACCACACATCATGAGCCAGGCTGGCTCCTCTGCTGTGCCAGGTGAATCCATGCTGTGCCTCGACGAAAGGCAGTGTAAAAGACACTGGCTGCTGAGTACCAAATGGCCACAATCCCCAGACAGGCGAGGGAGGGATCCTTCATCTTGGTTGGTGTCTCAGGTGATGAAACTTTAGAAGCACACCAGAAAAAAACCACAATTCTTCCGGATTCATTTGTGACCCACAATACAAAATGCACAAGTTTCTAGAAGGAAGATTTTCTGTCCTTGGCAGCAATTTCTTATCACAAATTGGTCATAAATTAGATTTTTCCACGTCACCCCTGCAGCACCCCTGGCAGAATTTGTTTCATTTTCATTTCACTCCCTTTTCCATATATTTTTTTCCAGGGGATTAAAAGATGCCAGAGAGCAGCCTTTTTCTGAAGTGGAGACAGGCCAACACAGGCATGGGCACTGCCAGCTCCGAGTCTGGAAATGCCACCTCCAAGGGGATGGGGCACCTCTGTCATTTGTCTTATGTAAGCACAGGGGAAAGCAGTCTGAGCTCATGTGCTGAAAACTGTTTCAATAAAGGTGCTTGTCTGGATGAACAAGAGCATAGACTCTAAGGAAAGGGAAATGATGTTACTTCCACGTTGTGTGCTGGTGAAACTGGCTCTGGAAGGCTGAATGGATTCCTGGTACCCAGATCGTTAACTGGATGTTGATAATTTGGGATGGGTGCAGAGAAAAGCAATAAAAATGATCCAAGGGCTGGAAAAAACTAGGTTGGAGACTTAGACAAACTGTTTAGGATATTAAAAATAAGATCAAGGGTGTGAGTGCAGAGCAATGTATAGGATTCTTCCTGGCTAGAAACTGAGAAGTAAAATGTGATGTAGTAGAGAAGAGAATAAGAACAAATGTCTGAAGTCAAAACCAAAGAAAATTCAAGCGGGAAAGATAAGCTGCCTGTTTTGTTTTGTTAACACTAAGGATGATTAACCACTGGAACAAGCTACAGGGAGAAGTGGCAGATTCTCCATTGCTTTATTTTCTAGTGTCTTCATTTTTTTCTTCTCCAAAAGGACAAAGCAAGCATTTTCCATCAGTTATTTTCCTTAGATGATTTGAACTAAGTTCAGATCTGACATGATATGAATTCTCCCACCACACCAGCCATTACCATGACAAATTTTCAGCTCTATTGTGGCAAAATTGTCCTTTCCTCAACTTGGCCATGGATAAATCGAGAGATAGAAATCATAAATGGTGGAAATTCCCATGGATTATTGCCAGCACTGAAGGACCAGCATGAGGCTTGTCTGGTGAAGAATAAAGCTTGATCAGGAGTGACATTGTCTGGGGTGCACTGGAGTGCTATTCGCTTCTTCCTCAAGTGCTGGAGAGGGAAACTCACTTTTGCCAAGGCAGGTCCTCAGAGAGAAAAGGCACTTTTGGTAATTAAACAGTCTATGAATGGGACCCAGATGTTCCGGGCGATATTGTTCTTAGCAATAATGAATTGCACATGCCTGGCACTCCCCGCCAACACCAAGGATCCCAAGAACTTCTCAGAGACACACTTGTTTCCTCTCTTGGACAGGTGAAGGTTGAGATGCACAGGCTCATCCTGACACTGATCTAACAGACTGGGGTTTGTCGTGCTGGAGACCTCTGAGTGCCACGGATGTCAGCTGAAACTACTGGCAGTCAGCTCTCCTAAAAAGCAGGGATGGGATGTTTGATGTTTGCTCCCAGGCAGGGAGGGCACTGGAAATCAGTGGGCACTTTTGAAAGTTTTGGCCAGAGTAACACCAGAACAAGGATCAAAATGAGAATGGGAGCCCAGGAGTCTTGGAAACTATTTTTCTCCTCTAGTCACTAAACAATGCTGATAAAAAGAGAGCTGCATCATGTCCTAATGTGATAAAAACTGTAAGAAAGAGAATTTCTGCTAGATATCTTTCATTTACTGTCTTCAGATCTCAACACATTTAGTTGGCAGGTCTTGCTGGGTGACCTAGGAGGGAAGCACTTGCAAGTGAGTGGCTTGTTCCTGACAGTAAAGCACCAGGTGAAATTCAGGTTTGATGAATGCTGTAGAGGAGGGGGGAGCCAGTCTTATATGAGCATGTGCAGTAACAGGCATTGGTATTTAGTAGCTGTCAAAAAAAGCAAATCAAATGACACTTCACTCTGAGGGTGGTGAGGCAGGATGCCCAGGGAAGCTGTGGATGCTCCATCCCTGGATGTGCTCAAGACCAGGTTGGATGGGGCCTTGTGCAACCTCCTCTAGTGGGAGGTGTCCCTGTCCGTGGCAGAGGAGACAGAACTAGAACTTCAAGGTTCCTTCCAACGCAAACCATTCTATGGTTCTATGATATGGGTGACTAGCAGAGAGAAAATGGGCTACAGAATGGCATGATGCCATTGTATAAACTGGCATTAATTTTTGTCTTTGCTACAGTGTACAGTTCTGGTGTCTCCATCTCAAAGGTGTGGAGCAACAATCATGGGTGGTATGTAGACTAACTTCTGATTGCAACACAGAACTGGATAGGGGCTGGAAAAGCTGTGATGAGGGAAGGGTATGACAGACAGCAACAAATACAGGGGTGGCACAGAGGAGGAAGAGACAGAGTGCAGGGACTAGAGGGCGTTAAGCAAAACTAGCTGGTAGTGGCATGAGAACAACGTTCCCAGAGTCCTTGTTTTCAAAAGGCTTGTGTGCAGATAGACAAGGATCAGGGCCAGGTGAGAGGAGTGGAGCATCTTTTTTGCATTATGGAGCCAAGTTAACTCGCTGCCTCCAAGCTCACTGCATGCAAGGCAGCAAATGCTGGGTCCTTTTGACGGTGGGATGTGAAATTGCATTGCAGGAATGTTTGAGTCAGTAGGTTACCAGGAGCTAAGGCTCCCTGTGGACAGAGAGAGATCTGGGTTTTGACCTCATTGACTCAAATTTAAGGGAGTCCCTGTGTTGTGATGAAAGTAAAGCTACCCAAAGACTTTCTGTAGCTAGGTCTGTAATTACAGGGCCACAGAGTAAACCTCGCTACTGCCTGGCCTGTTTAGGAGAGGTCACTCTCACCATGTGTCTCATCCACATCCCAGCATCGCTGCAGCTCCTTCCCAGGAAGAAGGGAACTGCAGCCCATTGCAGAGATGTGGCAGCAAGGACACATCTGCAGCGCTGGAGGAATTCCTGGCTACAGTTCCCAATTTTGTCCACGTGTGGTTTTACTGCAGACCCCTCTGGGGTCTGGGGTTGGAAGAGGTGCTGTGATTCCTGGCTTGAGACTTGACTTTCTGCTGAATTCAGCCAACAGAGGAGATGAGGGACACTGACGAGAACTGCTGTCATGCACTTTATCAGCCTGTCAGCACAGCAGCATGGGGGTTTCAGATGCTCACTTCTAAATGAAAAATCTTTTATGCTCAAGAAAGAATATGCTTTTTGTAAAAATCCCTTTGCTTCAAACAAATCATTAGCTGGAAAATATTCAGGACAGCTTCTGATTGTAAGATGCTAAGACACATTCTGTTCTGAATAGATCAGACTTGGAGGTAACTTCCTCAGTGTCCTATTCCCACAGGCCACCCTGATCAGACAAATCACCTCCCTTCTGCCACCAGCAGCACAGTGCCAGCATCACAGCACATGAAGCCCTTGTTATCAAAACTGGGAGAAGGATGACGCCAGTTACTGGGATTCGTAGATTTCCTGATGACTGATTTACATGAGGCTCTGCTTGCTGAACAACCTGCAGCCCTAGTTAGAAACCTGCAGCAGTAGTTGGGAATAAGATCAGGGATCAACAGAGATGTAATTAATCAGCAGAGGCTGAACCCCTTAACACTTCAGGTCGAGGCCTGCATATCCTGATGTCGGTGCTTTATGGCAGTGCAGGATGATCACCCACATCTATCCCAAAGGCCCAAGGTGCGTGGAGGAGGAAAAGCACATCTCTACACCTGGGATGGCCATGCCCTCAGCTGTGCTCAGCTCTGTCCATGAGTATTAATCAGGCTGTATAGGAGAGATTGCCCTGTGCTCCTCCACATCTCTCCTTGGCTCTTCTCCCCCAGGTGATCATTTTCCTACCTCCCAGGTTAGACTTTTCCCAACGTTTATGGCAGCAGCCAGCTCTTGTCCATCTACGTGCAAATTCAGACGCTTGGAGAGGAAGGTGCATATGTATCATCTGCATCCTGGCAGGGAAAGTGTCGCCACAAACTTTACCGCCTAGCTCAGCTGGCTTTTGGGAGTCTTTGCTTCTCAGATTGGTGGGTGGGTCTGAAGCAGGGAAACATCCCTGGTTGGGGTGCAGGAGGAACACTGGGTGACTTTCCACTGGCTGTGTGCTGACAAGGGTATGCATGGAAGCACGGGAGAGATTTATGGGGCCAGTTCTGACAAACACTTGTGATTCCACAAAAATTTAGCATCGTGTCCCACAGTGTCTGGCAGAATCACACATGTGTTCCCTTCCAATTGTCTGTGGTGGGACATTATTCTCTCCCTTGTGACCTAATGGTCAATGACTTTTATTTCTTGAGCTTGCCCGTTTAATTAAGGAGTTGCTTCTCACCCAAAGTATGGGATAAGCCAGAATGAAAGCAACATGCTTTTGAGACTGAAATAAAACCCCAAATGTCAGCTCACCCGCTGTGCTAGTTATTAAAGCTGAATGAAGTGGTTGCATTATGATGGTCATGGGATGCCTTGTAGAATGAGCACTATTGTGGGTGAAAACTATTTATTTGACATTTCTCAAGTTGCTTTTAGCATTTCTCCCAAATAAGCCTTTATGCTTTGTCTAAACAGCTGAAGTTGATGCTTAATAAAAATCTGGACTCTGCTTTGTCCAAGCACTTTCTATGTTAGATGGCTTCAGTAAACACTTTAAATTTTGAAAGCAAAATAATTGCTAAACTTTCACTAAGGCACCACATGCTGATGTTACTTAATGCCCTGGTATCAATACACATTACCAACCAAAAAGGTAGCGCTTCATGTAGATACAGGAGCTCTAATGTAGTTGGCAATCACTCCTCAACTTGCTAATCAACACCAAAAAATAATGACTGGCTAATTTGCACATTTAAACTTCCTTTTAAGACCCAGGTAATACACAAGCCTGTGTCTGTAGGAAGGATGCCACTCCTGACGTAACTGCCGAAGACATTGTTTTGCTTTCTGATTGCAGACTGGGGAGTGTTTCGCTGTGGCTCACCACCCATGGAGTAATGGTTTCCCTCCTGGACCAGGTACCTCCTAAGAGCAGAACTGTTCTCTACAGTGCTCCGAGCGCTATCAGGGAGGTGTTTATAATGCAAAATGGACAACAGCGTGCACCGTGGGGTTGTGATCGCTGCAAGTAGTTGATAGGCATATATAACACAGTCAGGCGAATAAGCATGCACAGGCTTGGACAAGGTGCTGAGGTCAGACCTTTTGTTGAAAGTTATATTTGGTCAAAAAGCTTTGTGGAGTATTTTCCAAGGAAAAAACCAAAAGCATTTGTTTTGGGCCTGACTGCAAGTTGTTGCAATTTTTTTTTTTTCATGTTGATAGAAATTCCTGTAGTTTTAACATAGGGATTGGAGGGTGAAAGAGAAATGAGAAGCTTGAATATTCAGGGAAAATAAATCTGCTTTTTGTTTACAGATGCAGATTATTTCTTTTTAAATACAGAGCAATTTTTTTTGGGTGGTATCAGGGAACTTTTTGGCTCATCAGTGAAAAATAAGGAAAATATGAAAATACCTGAAAGAGGCAATTAAAGCATTTCATACCAAATGGCAGAGATTTCTCGACTCTCATGATCAAAACCTTTGCCTGCTGCCCTTGCAGCAAAAAGCTGCTCCTGGGGAGTCACCACCAGGTCTTCCCACAGGAGGAGGACCCTGTTTGCCAGGCACAGTCAGCACCTTGTCCCAGCCGGAGGATGCCGTGGATGTGAGTGAGTAGCAATCAGAGAAGGCTTACAGCACCACGAGGCTGCTGAGGTTCTGGAAGGCGTAATCAGGGATGTGCCAGATCTGGTTGAGAGCCAGGGTCATGGCTTGCAGCGCTGGCAGGTGGTTCAGAGCTTGGACAGGGATCTCCGTCAGGGCATTATCGTCCAGCCACAGGTGACGCAAGGAGAGCAGCCCCTCAAAGCTCTTCTCGGGCACCACAGAGATAAGGTTTGCATCCAGGCGTCTGAGTGGGAAAGAAACAGGGTGGGGATAAGTGAGAGACGGATCTAGCATCGCTTTATGTGCCCGCAGTGTTATGCAAAGGGAGTTTTGATGTTGAGGTGGGATGGATTGATGGCCGATGGCCAGGGAGATTGGATTAGGCTGTAAATATGATTAGCATAAGGAGGTCTTGGTGCAAGGCTCCTGCCTGTTCTTGGAGATGTTTGACCACTGCCAAGGGTGATCCCTTCTTGATGGCCATTTCATGCTGTCAACTGATGGCAGCTTCTTAAACAAAGTGGTTGGTCTAAGTCCCTTCACGTGGAGCCACCAGATGGACACTGGCTAGCTGTGGCTTGCAGTCTCCCCCCCTTAAAAAATGAGCATCAAATCTGCATTCCCTGGGGCTGGGCTTGCTGTGGATCTGCCTGAGCTCATCTGTGGAGGCACAGCCCTATTTGGGGTACCTCACAGCCTGCTCAGACCCTGTGCTGTGGGATGTGCAGGACAGCCGAACCGTGAGGCCAAAGCCCCATTCCAGAAGAAAAGGGTTTGTCTGGAAATGCAAAATATGTGGCAGCCCTGCTTTGGGTCCTGCATTTGATCCGAACAGCCAGAGCTACCTGCAAAACCACTGTGAACGAGTGAGACCATATGTCACGGCGCAGGGATGAAGCCTGTGCTCTCTGTATTGCACATTTCAGGTCTCTCTCCTGCATTTGCCAATTCCATTTTTTTGTTTGTTTGGTTTTTGGGTTTTGTGTTTTTTTGGTAATCATCATGGAAACTGTAAGGCAATTGAATTTGAGGTTTAATTTGGTGAGAAACTTTAACTTTTAAGAGTTATTTTTGTTCAGAATAAAATGAGAAGCCAAAATATATTCAGCTTATTATGACAAAAAAAAAAAATAAATTTAAAAAACTAGGTTTGGGAATAATCTCTCTTAAAGATACCTTATTTCAACTATGGTGAGCAGGATATAATGTTTTAACTAGAGATTTTAAAATCAAAATACATAAGGAAAACACTTCAACTTTGGATGAAACGCCAAGAACTGATTATATCAAGGAGAAAGCAAAATTCTGATTTCCATCCATGGTCAACAGAGCTTATTTATTTTTTTCCAAACTATCTAAAGGAAAGACCTCTGAATGCAAATTGCAGAGAGAAAGCACTTTGTCTGTTACTGAAGTGTGAGAGAAGTTAACGGAACTGTCATGCCCCGGCCCTGACAATCAACAATCGCCCATAAAGGAATGTGGTATTGGAATTAGTATTTCTGTCTACTTAAAGTGATATTTTAGATGAAAGCTGGACACTGGAGGAGTCCCCCAGACACTGCTGCCCCCTTGGCACCAGACCCTTGTCCAAACGGCACAGACAACACGTCCCAGTGCCCTGCAATAGACTCCTGCAGGAGGAGACCGAGTTCCCCATCGTGTGCTCAGAGCAGGTGCAACTTGTGGTCTCTGCAGTGGGGGAGGGGTGTTTTTCCCTGGATGAAATCCTGGGAAACAGACCTTTTCCTATGCCAGAGAGAGAAGCATTTCCTGCACTGGCTGGTCTGACCTGGGTGGGTAAAGCTGGAGATTTGTACCTTGCTGAGAAGTGCAGTCAAATCCTCAGACTACTGCCCTTTAAATGCAGCGTACAAGTCTTGATACAACACCACCTCAGGCTGAAGTGATACCCCACGGTGGATTAAATACCTATCCCATTACTCCCATTTTGCCACATCCATGTATTTTTCCAAATTGCAACACACTGGCGTTGCTGCAAAGCAGCAGTTTTCTGGTGCAAGGCTGTTCGGCTGAGTTTTTCAGCCAGCTCTATTGGCTCTTCTGTGGTTGTCAAAAGCACATCACACCCAAAGCTTAGCTCAGTTGCTATAGAATTTGCATCTTTTCTCAGAGCGCTGACACAAGACAGTGTGTTTTCTTCTTGAAGAGGGCGGGCATGTTGCAAGTTCTGCCTCAATTTACCTCCTGTCACTAAGACTGCAAATGAATCAGAGCATAATATCATTCATCTCCGCAAGAACACAGATCCAAAGAATAAAGAGCAGAAAAGCCAACCCTGAAGCAGCTCAGAGTAAGATGAAAGACTCTATTTGAAAATTTTCATCAAAATGTTTCGGGACAAGCAAAAACTTCTTGACCGAAATCAAAACTTTTGTGGGAAATATTAATCTTTGCTTATTTTTTCCATTCCTTCTTCAGCATAAGAATTCTGTTAATTTTTGGCATGGTAATCTGTTGGGGTTTTTTAAAAAAAGAAGTGCTTCTTACTTTTCTCAGAGACGTTCTTTCATCCAAATCCCTATATGTTTACCAAAAACTGGTTTAAAGTGGCTGCTCTGTTTCAAGTTTAATTAATTAAAGAACAGACAATGAAAATATCCTCTGAGAATAGTTATAATTTCTCAAAACCAAATCAAGCTTTCAGAAATGCTAAAAACAGAGACAAGGGCTGGTACACCAGGCTGAGCTGTCCAAGACATGGATAGCTGGTGGCAAGAGAGTGAGGTGGACCCCATGGCTGTCCAGTTTTATGTCCCACTTTGGTCATGAACTCCTGGGTGAAGCCACAGATGTGAGCCACAGGGGAGTCTGGTGACAGAGTGGTGTCCCAGGTGTTGGGGAAACCATTAATGCTGATGAATTTGTTCCATGGCTCTTTAGCATATACTTGGGAAAGGCACTTTTTTACATCCATGGTCAACAGGTGTAAGAGAAGTGCCAGTGAGATAGCATGGGATCTTGGTGGGGTTTTTTTGAGGTACTTTGTCACCTTCCTGTCTTTGTGCACCTCTGTGGTTGGTACAGGGGCAATTATTGAGATTCATCTAAGGAGTTGGTTAATGCTTCTGGATGGCCACTAGCTTTGGACTTGCTGCAGATCCAAGCCAGGCTCTGCTCCATGTCTCCACACCCTGCCATCAATAAGAGGTCATCTCTGCAAGTCTCAAATGAACCCCAAGTTTTCTGTCTCCTCACCTCTTCAGGTGCTTCCTGGTGGCAACATGGTGTGTTGTGATGAGTGTGGCCACTGTGAGATACTCTCTGGAAAGCAGTGTGCTCAGAGAGTGCTGGTGAGCTCCAGCCACATAATTGCTGCCTTAATCTGCTCCGAAGTGTGAAAATCAGATCCCAGCCAGATTCCTCAGAGGAGGGAAATGGAGACTTTCTGCTGGTTACAATGAGCTGGACAAGGGCCTGAGCAGCCTCAGAACTGCAGACTGCTTGGCCCACAGCACAGCAGGATGAATGTATCTGGAGCTAGTGAAGTTAAAATGAGGAGCAAGGAAGTGTCCAGGTGAAGGAATTTCACACGCAGCAGGACGAGCAGGATTCCTTATGTGGCTTTTCAGCATTGACAAGGGAACAGGGAACATGGACTAAGTGATGGCTGCATTCCTGACTCCAAAAGGTCCCTGGGTTGTTTAATTGCTCCTCAGGGAGTTGCTGGCTCTTTCTGGAATAGAGGTGCATTCTTTCTAATAAAAGCTGTGCATGTGGAGATTGCTAATTGCTATGGCTTTCAGACAGCACTCCGCTCTCTTCTGGAAGGAGAAAAGCCGAAGTTCTTGGCACAGAGTTGTTAGTAATTATATCAATTATACTAAACAAAAACCAACCCAACAGTTCTCTCCTTTCTTCAGCGTGTGACTCTGGCTCTGTGTTTTGTGTTATGATTTATACCTAAGATAATTGGGCCGATTAGTGGGTAAATGGGACAGCACAGGCTGGGGCTGGCTCCTCACCTTCCATGGAGATTTTTTAATCTTTATTTCACCAAATCACTCAATTGGTTTTCCTTGCAAGGATTAACCCATTTGTTGCTTGCAAAGGAAGATGCCTCTTTTATGGAGATGCTGGATGGTTTAGAAGTGGGACTTCATTTCCCACCTGCTGTCGAGCAGTGCTGTAGGTCTGGAGAGTGGATGACACTCAGCAGTCTCCAGATGTCTGCATGGACAAGATTTCCAAGTGACTTCACAGGCTCAAGCAAGACAATGCAGAGCATTGGTTTGAAGTGGGACAGTCAAGAACAATGGCATATAGAAATCACCAGCTGCTTGAAAGTCTCAGCTTCTGGCTTTAGATCTGCATCTACTGCTGATAGTTATGGGGCATTTATATGACTTCAACATAGTGGTCAGAAGTCCTAAAAGTGCCCAGAACCACCTCAGATTTTAGTCCATTTTCTGTTTTAAGGACCAGAGGAATGGGGAGAGAGGGACCTGCCTGGGAAGAACTTCACAAGTCCTTCGGCCTTTGGTTTGAGGCATTGCCTGTATCATCGTTGTTCCCTGAGCAGATATTCACACCTGTGCTGAGCCAGGGTGAGAGGATCAGGACAGCACCAAATAAACTACGTCTGAGTCCCACCAGCTAATGCCTTTGCTGCTTCTGTAGCCAGTGGCAGCTCTAGGGAGCCAAAGGAACCTGTGTGAGGTGTGAAAGGAAGTCTTCCCTTAGGGCAGGACAGTGTCAGCTAGGCTTCGTGTGAGTGCAGCATTAAGAGCCCAGGATGCCTTTGAAGAGCTAGTACATTGCTTTGAGCATTGTCTGTATTTGACAGGAGGAGAAATTCCCTGCCTTTGTGCCAGGAACAGTCCAGAGATTAAAAACATTCCTAGAAGGAACCAAGCAGGTATGGAAGTCCTTTTCTAATGAGAAGAGGTCAAGAGTGGGAGCTTCCTTCTTCTAGCATGCAGAAGACAATGGAATCAGTGCAGCTGTTCAGGAGGCCCAGGTGATGGTGGGGCAATGTGCAGTTGACAGTGCAGCAAGATAGATCATAAGTTTTGTATTAATTCCAACAGGTTGAGCTATAATCTGAGATCTTTGATTTCCTGTGCCACAGACCCTGCAGTTTCTATCTTGTTCTAAGAACTGCTTCCAGAGTGTTTCAGAGGATGCACAAGTGCATTTCCTAGACATCTGTAAGCACATGCATCCTGCTGTCTGTGACATGACTGCCAGAAGCATGCAGCAGCAGATAACCAGAAACAGTCTCTGTTCCCTAACAGATGTGGTGCACATCTCAGGCTATGTCTGGCAGAAGCATCTTTGCCTGTATCTTTCCAGCTCTTTCTGGTTGTGGAGCATTTACAGGGGGAGCTGAAGCCTGGAAACCAACAATGCCAGGCTGTCAGGAAGTATTTTTGCTGCTGTTCTTCCTTCCTTACACAGAGTAGAGCCAATAATAGCTGCCTGTCTGGATGCCTTAGATGAACTATGTGCAGTAACCAGTCTGCAGTATAGACTCTCTGATGTTCCTCCACTGCCCACAACCCAGTCACAACAGGACAGTGGGACCTCAAATGCCAATCCATCTTCCCAGTATTTTTTGCAATTTATTGGACAATTATCTCCCTTAATAAAGTTGGAGAAACTTGCTCTCAAAGATCACATGCAACATTGGGTGGTACTGGGCTGGACTGTTCTCTTTCTAAACCAGGGAGCTCCTCTGCATCTTGATTATGTGTCAACAGCAGAATATAGAATATTAGATAGAATTTTAGTATTCTTTATAGAATATAAATATTCTGTATAGAATATAAAGAAAGGACGGTATGGAGAAGACCTGCAACCCTTGAAGGAGTGAGGACTGACCTGGCAGCAGCTGGAGGAAGAGCTGGTTGCCCACCCCTCCCTAAAACCACCCCTTTCTCAGGGAGAGAGGTGCTTGCTGTCTTCCCTGGCCCCAGCGTGCATGTGTGCTGGCTGAACAGAGCTGATCTCACCAGAAATGTCTAATTGGTGCCTTCAGGCAATCATGTCTCTCTTCCTGTCTGAGTTTATCTTGAAAGGCTCGATTGAGTTACCTCCTATCCCATAATAGGATCTAAGTTCCTTGTAGTAACATAAGAAGGAGATGATGTCACTGCAGCTAAACTTCTCAGATAACTTACTAATGACTGGGGCCAACACCTCAGCTCCTTTCTCAGGCAAAACTCCCAGACACTCTGAGTCAGTACCTGGCTTGCGAGCTCCCAGGGAACTTGCCGCGCAAGGAGCTGAGGGCACGGCGAGGGAGGCTGGTTCTGGAGCCCTGCGAACACCCTGCTCCAAGGCACTTTGTCCCCCTCTGCCACACTCCCCTGCAAGCCATCTCTTCCCTCACAGCACCCGTGGGTCCCAGACACACAGAAGCGGGAGGTTCTGAGTCCCTGAGACTGCCCAAATAACCCATGTGAAGAGGAAGAGCATTTTCCATCCACTGATAGCAAATGGGTAGGAGAAAGACAGCCAGGGACTGCAGTGCTAACCTGGAAGGTGGGAAACTGGGTTCAGTTTCTGTCATGTCCTTGTGATCATAATGTACTGAAGGTACAGTGACAGAATGGACCTGTTGGAGCAGGCCCAGAGGAGGGCCACAAAAATTAAGAGGGGTCTGTATTCACTCTCCTGTGAGGAAAGGCTGAGAGAGTTGGGGTTGTTCAGCCTGGAGAATAGGAGGCTCCAGAGAGACCTTCTTGTGGCCTCTCAATACTTAAAGATGGGGACAGACTTTTTTGCAAAGTCTGTAGTGGTAGGACAAGGGATAATGGCTTCAAACTAAAAGAGGGGAGAGTCTGCCTGGCTATAAGGAAGAAATTATTTATGATGAGGATGGTGAGACACTGTCACAGGTTGTCCAGAGAGGTTGTCAATGCCCCATCCCTGGAAACATTCAAGGTCAAGTTGGACAGAGCTCTGGGCAACCTTGTGTAGTTGAGATGTCCCTGCTTAGTTGGACCAGGTGACCTTTAAAGGTCCTTTCCAAGCCCAAATATTCTATGATTCTATGAATGACACATTAGTGAACAGGTAAAACATGGCCTTGCAGGCCTGCTTCAACACCTGGGCTCTCTGACCCTGCCACAGAAGAACTCACAGCCCTCATGCAAGATTCACAGGAGTTCCCTAGCTCCGTTTCCAGGCTAAAAACTCTCGTGGAAACCATGCCAAGCAATGAATGAAGATTCAAGATGCAAACATGTTCCCAGTTGGCTATGGAACAGGACCTGGTGGAAAAGTTTGCAGGGCTCTGTTTGGACTGCAATGAGTCTTTACTCCTGACTTAATAGATCCGTACCTCTGGGAAGCCCTCCATGAGGGATGCTCAGGAAATGAAATCAGAGCAATACCTAGACTCCACACAAAGTTCCTCTGGCACAGACAAGAGGGCTTTGTTATCCCCAGTTGCAGACACATCCAAAACCCCTCAGGTCAGAACCGTGCAGGAAGGATTGCCAAACCTTCTGTGCAGCTATAGAAACTGCTGACAGTTGGGCAGCTGTACTCCACTGCTGCGCTGACTCCCCAGCCAGCCCTCCTCCTGGGTGCCTGGCACGGGGAGATTGGAGAAGGTACAGAAAGCAACCAAAGGCTGACCAAAGTGGCTCAAAAGCCCACGAAGCAGTGTGGGTCTTGCATATATTCTGGGAAATGTGGTGTTTGTCAAGCACACAAAGTAGCTGGAAAAGAGAAGGGAGACCAGCTCTTGGGGACAGAAGGAAGAGGACACACTGGTCTCTGGGGAGAGGGGCTGTGAACAGGTCATAGCACCCCAGGGCCAAACATGTACTGGGACATTAAAGCCAGCTCACAGCTTGAATTCATGGGGACCAAGGCCAGACCAGATGCATTACAGGGTCCCCGTCTGGCAGTGGGGACCTGCTGGGCTGTCACAGCTGTTTTCATGTCTACTTTGCTCCATCCACTCTCCACTCATGAGCTGACATGGTGATAGGGCTCCAGATGTCCAGTCTATGGTGTTTGACCCAGGCAACCATTGCTAGACTGCTGGTTGTTTTGTTTTGATGGACACTTGTGTGTGGGCTTCCTCCTGTTGAGGTCCCAGACTGTACCCTGGTGTGTTTGGGTGCCTCCTTGTGATGGGTGAGCACCCATAGGATCCCCATGACCTTCCAGTGCAGCCAGCTTTGTTTTAGAGATTAAATAGCCCTCACACTTGTAGCTCATGGACTATACCTGGGAGAAGCACTGACCTTTGCTGAGAGCCTTGAGCCTCGATGGTCATGCCTGTGGTGCATCACTTCTCACTGAACGTGTATGGCACAGCTGGCCAGATGCTGCCCTGGAGAGGACTGCACAACAGCTCTCCTTCTTACCAGAGCCTGAGGTGCTCAGGGCTTGGCCCCTCCACAAGTTTCCAGGCTGTTCTAAGCAGCATGGCAGCCATGAGCCCTCCAGAGCCAACACAGAGGTCTCGGGGACTGTTCCTTGACCTTTCTCTGGCTGAGGGGATCCTCCATGGGTCAGACACTGTAGGTTTTGAGCCATATCTCAGCTGCAGAGCACTGGAAAGCTCTTGTGCTCTTTCTGGCAGCTGGGGCTGCTTTTGAGGTGTAACAGTGAGTCATGAAAACAGGGCATAGTCTGCTTGGCTGGGATTTGGAGCTAGTTCCAGTGTCCTGCTCTGCCATGGGCTCAGTGTGACCCTGGACAAGTTGATTGGCTTTTCTTTGCCTCCTCCTTCATCTACATGAAGGCAACAGTTGTTTTGCTCTGCATTGCAAGGGGCTGTGAAGGGCCCTGCCTCCCTTCAAGAGCAGTCAGCACTGCAGATGGCTGTTAGGAGACAGATTGCTTAGGCCATTTACAGCCTGGGCTAGCAGGAACCTCACAGATCACAACACTGAGCTCCTACTGCCAAAGACACTGTGTCTGTCATGGGTCTGTCATGGGGGGCTGGCTCCTGCTGCTCCTAAATTTTGTTTATGTGCATCATATAACTTGGCTAAAAATGAACCTGCTGATTCCACCAGCACAGTGAGTGAGTCCTATGCCCTACCTCATGAGGCAAGACCATTCTGTACTTTCTATCCCTGTGTCTCACTAGAGTGACCATGCTCCCATCTACCTCACTGTGGGAAGAAATTCCTTAAGTCCACATTGAAAGAGGCAGAGTTAAAAATGAGAGCAGACTAATGTGTCTTGCATAGAAGCCTAAATGCTGCAGAGATGGGTACCAGTTTAAATATGTTGTTCATTTCTTGCTTGCTTCCTGTCTCTAGTTTACCTGACGCTTCTCTGTGTCTCATCAGGAGTGCTTACACATTCCATGCATGTAACATCTGGGACCCGTCTTCCTTTTACACTGACACATCTACTGTATGTAGCATCTGGGACTCATCTTCTCCTCTGTGCAGCTGTATCTACTGTATGTAACATCTGGGACCCATTGTCCATCTTCTCTATTGAGTCGTCACTGGGGAAATGCAGCATGTCCTGGGTACTTATGTGTACAAGAGAGCGAGTTAAGGTTCATGAGTCCCCATAATAAAGGTCAATGGAAAACACATTGGAACTTACTCTGTGACTCATATGCAAGAGCGTGTGTGGACTGGGGGTGTGAGCTGTGATTATTATTTCTTCAGTGTCTGCAACGTTCTAGGCACGGGGAGGGCAGTCGAGGTAGTGTGTGCCCCTTCCTGAACGCTGTGACAGCCTGAGATGGGAACTGAGAGTGCTGATGAGAGGGGTATGGAAGTGGAGTTAAGTTTCTGTGTTTGTCAGAGTCTCTTCTGAGGGGGGTTTGCTTATTGAAAGGTGGAAGGGAAAATGAGAAAGTGAAGCCTCAAGAGAGGAACTGATTCAGGG
>JANHFX010015626.1:0-11448 GCA_027560015.1 Chloroceryle amazona
TAAGCAAAGCTTGGCCACGAACATTGAGTCAGTTACTATGTTGAGATGTTCCGTTGGGAACAGCCCGCACGCTAATACTACAGCTGCTGCCTCTAGCAGCTGGACTGAAAGCGCACAATCGGTCATTTTAACGCAGTGCCATTCCCCTTCCGATTGCCATACTGCTGCCGTGGTCGAGGTTGTTGAGGATGCATCTGTGAAGACTGTTGGTCCTGATTGGGGCCGGTCCACGATCTTCTGTGGAAGGTCGATGTTGACAAGTGTCAGCATTTGAGTCCAGGGAGGCTTTGCGGCAATGGATCCCATGAGAGGAAAAGAAAACAAACCATTTTAGAAAATAGCATTTATCATGAGCAGAATAACAAGTGGGTCATCTGGTTTGCCCATGCACTGAAGACTTAGCAGAAAAACAGTAGAAGCTCAGCTTATCTTCAGAAGCCATCAGAAATTACCAAATTCCCATGGTGGAAAAGGTAGGTAGATGAGTGAGTAGAAACAAAGATTATCTTCCTGTAAGATTCTGGAGATTTCTGGGAAGCAGGAATACAGCTGATGCTGAGAGCAGAAGGAAGAAGGACAACACCACCATGCATGGGTGTTGCTTGCTTACAACATTTGGTCACACTGGTAATTCTTATCGGGCATGATGGTGGTTGTCACCTAGCTGCGTCTGCCTCTTGCTCAGCTGGAGAGCTGCTGTCCCCAGAGAGACAAAGTACCTCAGCAACAACAACTAAAACTTTTATCAGAGAAAATCATCATTATTGATTCACAGCTTTGCTGTGATAAAAGCAGAATTGTCCTCATCTGGCAGAGAATAGAGAGACTACTGTTAATCAAAAATTAAAACATGCACTATCTTTACAGGTGCTTTTGTTCTGCTGTGATCTCTTTTGTTAAGTTTTTGGGTGTTTTGAACAGGTTGAAATCCAAACTCAAGATCAGAGATTTGCTCTTTTACCACGTCGCTTTGCACACATCATGGTACATGGCTGTAAGTAGTGCAATTATACCAGCCCTGACCTCTCAGGGGGGCAAGTCAGAGCAGAACAGCAGCGTCTCCTGCCCTGTAGCAGGCATTGCTGTGCTCACACTGCACGCAGCCCTTGCCAGTGAAAGGCTGGGGCATTCCTCACAGCTTGGATACCAGGATCCACTGGGGTGGGTGCTGGGAGGAGGAAGAGAACTGGCTGCTGTCTCGCGCGCGACTGAGCGTCCTTCCCGCTCCTTTCCTCTCGTGCCCCTCGCGCGCCAGCAAGCGAGCAGCTGCCTCGTCGCCCACGGTCTGAGCGCCGCTCTCCCTTTCACCGCCTTTAGATCTCCCGCGGTCCCGCCCCGGCCACCTCACCTCTCGGCTTCTCCCGCGAGAGAGCCCGCGTCCTTCTAGAACTCTCCTTCCTCCCGCGGGCTTCCCTGAGGTAGGGACCCCCCGCCCGCCGCGTAAACAAAAAGAAAGAAAAGTATCTCTCTGGACACGGAGTTTAGTGGTCCCAGCGCTGCTGTTTCGCTGTCCGCCGTCTCTTAAGCAAGCCAGGTAATTTATGCTAGGTCAAGTGGATCTCTGGATTTCTGATGTGGGTTTTTAATGGACCTTGAAAGGGGGAGAGTAAGTTCTTACAGACTGAAATAATGCTCTGGTGCCAGTTCTCAAAGTGACGTGAGGAAGTCCTGTCAGTTGTGGTCTAGACAGCCCGAGATCAACCCTGAACCTCATAGAATCACAGAAGGTTTGGGGTTGGAAGGGACCTTGAAAGGTTATCTAATCCAACCCCCCTGCCAGAGCAGGGCCACCTAGAGCAGGTCACACAGGAACGTGTCCAGGTGGGTTTCATATTGGAAAAGCTGTTGAAGCAAACAGCCAAAACAAAATGAAAAGCCTAGAAGTTTAATTATTAATTGCAAAGTACAGAATAAGTCTTATTAAATGATTATGAGACGAGTTTGCAATTTGCTGATTAAGAAAACAATGCATTTTGGAATCTTTAAGCTTTCTCTGTTCCATTCCATCCTGACTTCACGTATTGGACAATATCAACAGATTTGGTGTTAAGGGGTTATGAACTGGTTACTGCTGCATCAAATTAGTTTTTGTGGCCTTATGACTGGCAGATGGCTGCATTAGCTAAGCTTTTACTTCTGTTTAACATTTTCTTCAATAACCCAGATGAAAATTAAAAAAAAAAAAATCTTTTAAAGTGATACCAGTTGGGGAAGTAAAGAATGAAAACGATGGACTAAGCTGGATTGCTTGCCAAGCAGGGCATGTCTAAAAAATGCTACTGTTGAATCACATACTTTTTGAAGAATTTAGAAGCTTAGGTGGTTATAGAAGGTAAGACTATATGTTGAACATGTTAGATGCTAAAAATTACCTAGATGTCAAGGTGGGCAAGAATAGTGCGTCTCCTACACGGTGTTTTAAGGAAGCAGATAGGCTTTTGGATGTATAGGTAAAACTTAAAATGGAGTGGAAGTTGATGCTGCATCCAAATGTGTACAGTGAAACAATAGTGACCTGTTGGCATCGTCTTTGAAAAAGAATATTGGGAAGGACTCGATAAAAAGACCTTCCGCAGTTACTTTATACCCTAGATATCAAGATCTTATAATAAGGAATTTAAGGAACTCTATTTTGGTTTATTGAAAAGAAAAGGAAGAGAAGAGAAGAGAAAAGGAAAAAAAAAGCAGAAGAAAAATAATACTGGATTTATGTCGCGTCATACAGAAAGATACCACTTTGGAATGGGAATGATAGAATTCTCACATTGGTAGTAAAATCACACACAAGTACAGGCATTAATGATGGTGTTATTCCAAGTGTCTCTAAAGACTTCAGTTCCTTCTCATTTTAGACAAGTGAGGGAGATGTAGTGGGATTCTAAAATGGGAATTTTCAGCCCAATTTCTGCTCTTAACATAATGAGAAGTGCCATGTGTCCATTGTTACTGGTCTGGTATCAAAGAAACTGAAAGAAGTGAACAGTCTTTGTCCCCAGTGAGAGAAATTAAATTGACAAAAAGAGAAGGACACGTGTTCTTCCATGCACATTTTTATTTTATGTTAAACACAGTAATCTCGTTTGAGCCTCACCTTCTGTATCTGAAAGAAATTAAGCTTGTGAAGGGAGTATATGTGCAAAGCATAAACCGTTTTCTTTAAGCATTATTGATGCAGCTGTTACTCTGTATTCAATTACTGAAAGTAGCACATGGTTAGATAGCTTCACTTGCTGCGGAATCAATCTCTGCCTGGCTTTTATTACAGGTGAGAGATTAAAACCAGTTGTATGAAATGATGTGAGGAATTCCCAAGTGCAATAGCAATGACATCATGTGAGATCATTAAGCAAAGACTTAGCTATTAATATATAGGACTTAGCAATTCTGAAAGGTAGAGGGGTGATGTTTTGTACTTGCTATAGTGTCATAGCTACAGCACAAAAATTGCTTTAAGCATTAAGGAGCTTGTGTTCAGTGTTTTTCTGTACTCTCTTATCATTTTTATTAGAATCGTCTAGGTTGGAAAAGATATTTGAGTCCAACTGCAAACCCAGCACTGCCAAGTCCACCACTAAACCATGTCCTCAGGTGCCACATCTACGCTTCTTTTAAATCCCTCCAGGGATGGTGACTCAACCACTTCCCTGGGCATCCTGTTCCAGTGCCTGACGACCCTTTTGTTGATGAAATTTTTCCTAATATCCAATCTAAACCTCCCTTGGCATGACTTGAGGCCATTTCCTCTTGTCTTACCTTATCCCCTTGTACCTAATAACAGACATTAGGACTTTGCACTTCAATTACTAGCTTTACCAGTCATATGAATATTCATAAGAATAGATGGAGATGTTGAGAAGAAGATCCATCTCAAAGCAGCTGTCATGTTTCTGTTCTCTGTAGGATCTTACAGAGTTTTATTTAACACCCTTTGGGGATAAGTCTGGAAACTAAAATTTATTGGATAGAAAAGATCGCAGTGTTAATGACACTGGTTTCATGGCATGTCATTATCTTCCCTTTGCCTCGCTTGTTGCACAGCTGATATGCAAAAAGGGCAGCCAGTCTGGCACTGACAGCCACCCAGCTGTGTCCTGGTAACGCCTGCCTGCCCCCTCTGCTGCTCCACAGACGTGGGCTCACTGCCTTTTCTGTCAGAGATCCGAGGTGATCGACAGCTAACTAAATGCAGGAATTTGGTTTTACTTGTATTTCGTTTATGAACGTTCTACTTCAGTTTGCTCATCAACAATCCAGGTAGCCTGACAGCTTGGGTTTTTTCCCCATTTATATTGTTTGGTCTAATCAAATATCTAATGCTGTAACTGGGTTTATGTTTATATATATGTATACATCTATACATGTTCTTGTATGTGTGTGTATCTCTGTCTCAAGGAACTGAACTTGCAAAGGGAGTGCTTAAAAGACTGATAAATAAGGCCATTTATAAACTTGAAAACAAAACTATTGAATTAATTCCTCCACAACACACTTTGTTCCAATGGTTTGTTCTTGCGTATTATTAATCCTTATTGCTATGTATATAAAACTGTTAGTCTCTAACACCTGTACAGTAAATGAACTGTGCTATACAGCGTCATGGAGCTGCTGCTGTACAGCTCACACTTAAGGCCAAGGTCCTCGTTAGTCTCCAAGGTGAAGGCAATCAGGCTGAAGAGCTGTTTCACCAGAGGAAGTGTCTCTCTTTCTCCTCTGTCACTGGTATTGTTTTATGCTTCTTGCTCCCACTCCCCAGAGGGGGTTTCAGCTGCCCGTTTCCCTTCCCTTGTGTCTATTTTGGTCTTTGCCTTGTAACTTCTGTTGCTTGGATGTCTCCAAAGTGCAACTGTGCAAGCCTATCCTCGCTGCTGTTGATGGTTACATTGCTCACCACATGAAATGCTTGTGAATGTCATTGGGCTGTGCCATTGCAGTATTGCAAAAGAGTTGTGTGCTGGTTGTTCTACTTAAGTGTGCTTATATTTGTGTTCCAGGCAAGCTAATAATAACTATACCTAGTTTAATACACTTAAGAGCTTTCACAGAGCTTTTCTACTTCAGCTACACAAGCCACAAAGCTTGGGGTTTTTTTTTATTATTTGCATTTCCAGTAAAGAAAGAGAATCTAAATTCAGGGTGACAATCTTTGTATTTAAAGAACCAGATCCAGTGGACCCGCATACCCTTTTTTAGCCTCAGAACACATCATCCTTTGGTCAACAGAGACACTTCGGTCTTTCTTTTCAGTGTACTCCTCCCATCAAAGGTCTTTTTGTCAACTCTGTCTAGGCTGTCATTCTGAAGCTGTGGCTATGCAGACACTCACTCCATGGGAAATTTGTTCAGCATCTTCCTGTGTTGTGCTGTAGTGCAAACTGACGTGGGCCTGCAGTGCTGCCTCGCCCGATTCAACCGTGAAAACTGTAGATGCTAAATCAGTCAAGCAGAGAATCTGCCTACGTTAGAGACACCAGGGAAAGAGTTCTTGGGTTTTTTGGTAATCAAATGTTATGTTCACAGGCAACCTTGAATTGCCTTTAAGCATGAATTACGTTATCAAAAGTCTTTTATTACTTTATTGTTTTCAGTGTTATTTTGGAAAGATGCAGAGGGAACTTGTGTTCCATCAAGGATATAAAATTGATTGTCATCCAATCCCTTGAAAAAGAAACAAAGTCTCCCTGTAAAAATTGAAATGTGAAAGGTCGGGGGAAAAAAAGTCTTACATGGGGATACATTTTCTTACTGTTTCTGAAATGCAGAATGCCCAGTTTTTCTAAGGGCTCAAATAACATCTGTGGGTTTTTTAGGGGAAATGCTCCACTTCATCTGTCTTCTTTCTGCAGGCTGGCTGGCTGAATGTCACTGAGGTAAAGCAGCTTGCTCTGTTACATCTTCCTGCTTCCTGAAATGTCCAGGCAGTGACGATGTAAAATGATTTCTTCTATTGAGTATCTTCTTTCTGTGCAACATTTATTATCTGGCTGAAGCATTCTGGGCTTCATATACCATAAACATACTACATGGATGCAGCAGTCTTTTTTCTTTATAGCGTATGTGGTAGAGTTACATTTCTCAAATTTTAGATTCACTTAAAGATTTAGTGTTTTTTCAGCATTTTCATGGCTATTCCAAGTAATCCAAAATTCATCATTACAATACAGGGCTATTCTACTGGAATAAATTCCAAACAAATTACAGCCTGTAAATATTGACTGAATCCATCTCTCCTGGATGTAACTGCAGTCTTACTCATCACTTCCATGAAGTTATAGAAGTACAGAAGTTTTAAGCGATACAATAAAAATGTGTAAGCTGGAGGACAGATTTCAAGTTCACTTCTTTTGCAGTTGTTGACTTGTCAATAAAAAAAAAAAGTCTGACCTGGCTGCCTAGTTCAAGAAAACTGCACTGGGATACAGGTAATTTCAATACACTTGTCTCATTTATGCATCCTAGAAAAGAGAGAGTGAGAATTATATTCCTCGCTAGTATTTCCAAGTG
The DNA here is from genome assembly GCA_027560015.1 of Chloroceryle amazona. NCBI lineage: Eukaryota > Metazoa > Chordata > Aves > Coraciiformes > Cerylidae > Chloroceryle > Chloroceryle amazona. The sequence goes on from JANHFX010015626.1 coordinate 6,502, forward strand.
TTGATTGCTTTTTCTAGCTATCTAATTATTTCCCAATACCCAATATTTACTATCATACATCCATTATTTACTATGATTAGAAAGGTGACAGAAAATTATGTTTTGATCCTGTGCTTATTATCTTTGAAGGCACAGCTGCTCAGTTTAGAGGTAACTGGTTTTGTACAAATATTTGCATGAAGGCAGCTGCATGCTGTAGCCATGGAATATTAAGCTATGTACATCGAGATAATCCTCATCTCCTTCACACACTGCAAGCATTAGCTTGACTTTTCGCTCTCTAGCATCGTCTTTCTGTAGAAAATGTTTCTTTGCATTGTAATTTGCGTAAATTTATACAGAAATCATAGCGAGAAAATAAATACAGGTGAATGTGGTAGTAGGCATGTTTCCTCTTCCCATGTGCTTTTCAGAAGTCTCTCTGGCTTCTCAGTCTTCTATTTTCAATTTAAATTCCACTTTTCCTTCATACGGATCATGAACGTTATCAAAGGTAATTCCAGCTCCAATGATTTTGCACACAATTTTAAGTTCAACGTTCCTTGTAATGTTGAGAAACTTCACAGCTACCAAGGGGTTGCTGTAGCTGGGCTAGAAGGGGGGAAAAAAAAGAAAAGCACTATTTGACACTAACAAATACTGCATCTTAAAATTAACATTCTCAACAGTTCTTGTGAGACTGCAGAGATGCTCCATCTGTTTAACCTTCCCAAAGAGGGAAAGTGAGAGTGAAATACATGAGCACCCACCTGTGCCTTTTTCCCATAGTAGGGGAAGTAGTGCAGGCTGAAGGTGCCGTTCACAGGGTAGTAGTCCACATCCAGCGGGTGAGACTCCTCATTCTGTTGGTCAAGTAAGAAAGAAGCTTTGTTGTCTTGGCAGTCATAAGCCAGCCCTTGGCAAGTCTTCTACTGCTGCTAAAAGCTGCCTGGTGTGGTCTTACTTTTATTTTTCAAATAAAAGTGGAAATTTCCTGCTGTTACTATTGCCAAGAAAAACAGGCAGGGGTTCTTTCACAGCAGTTGTGAATTCAGTGAATAAGGACCTGCTGAAATGTGCAGCGAGCTTGAAGGAGCCGCTCTGAAGCGTGAACTTCACTAGTGGGAGCTGAAAGTAAACAGCAAATGTTCTCTGCAGCACACAAAAACCCATTTTTTCCAGTGATTTAAAATAAACATTTTTGTTATTGTTCTTGGGACGGCTGCTGATGCAAAAAATTGCACAGACCTGAGAATATTTCCAGTTTTTGGCCAGAATTATCTGATTCCCAGAGCTGCAGGGTAATCTTGCTGGTCACAGCTGCACTTTTTTTGCTATCAGAGCTGCAGCACTTGAAGTTTTTGAGGCTCAGACCTCCTACACTTACCACATATGTGCAGTCCACCCTTGGTGCAGTGCCATTCCCAGGTAAAAACTTGATAATCTGAAATAGGAAACAGGCATCTGGTCACCTTGGGAATTGTTTTGAGACAAAAATGAGCATATATCCAAGCTTCAAAGGATGCTTAATGATTCTGCATAAGGCACTGTCAAACAAATCATTTTGGTTTATGTGCCTGGGTGAAAAACCATGTCATGGCTCAACTTTTAGGATGCAGGATGGGCACTGGAGAGGGGCTTTAGCCTGGCCAGAGCAGGTAGCACTGCACCTTTTGCCAAGTACAGCTCATTTACCCACATGTACCACTTGCTCTTTCTGATACCCATGCAGTCTCAGAAAAAAAACAAATTGCAAGACAACAAAGATTCACCCCTCTGCTTTTCATCTTGACCTTGTTAGGAAGCCTTGGTTTTGGCAGAAATCCTTGGGCTCGTTGGATCCTACAGAAATAGTAGGGTTGCATCCTGTAGCAGCAAAGGGAAAGCTCCTCTAGCACTATCCACTCACCTTTCCCCTGCTGGGGCTGGTGTGCAGCCTTGCTGAAGGAGACAAAGGCATTTTGGGGAAAAGCCTGCATTTCATCTGCCAAGATCCTCGTTCTCTCATAGTTAGATCTTGTACAGGTTCTTCAAAATGTCTTGGGTGCAAGCTACACCAAAAATCAAGCGGTTTTGTCTTTCAGGAACAGGAGGAGAATTTGAGCACTTTCCACCAAAATGAGCTAAAAGGTTCAGTGTTTTACTTGAAAGCAAAAATGAAATGCTTATGCCTTTGTCTGTGTCCTGAAAAAACTAAGGGAAGCACAGAAGATTCCCTTTTTCCTCTCCAAAAAACATGTGGTGGTGGTTTTGGGAAAAAAAAAATCACCACCAGGTTTGAATTTTGTTTTAATAGGTTCTGCTAAAAATTTTCTATGCAACCTGGAGAAAGAAGGTGTGAAAGTATCACCTCTCTGAAATCACTTCAGCTACTGTGACATGTTAATGCCTCAGCTGAAAGCAGAGGATCGCAGCACCGCAGAGTGAAACTGGTTTAGGTACTAGTTCATGGGTGAGAGCACTATAGAGGTGCTAACAAAACTAAACGAAAGGCAAAGCTTTGGAGATTCAGTTCAGAGATCACTTTGCCATACATTACTTTCCTAGGGGTGGTTACCAAGTCTCAATATTTCTCTTGTAACTCCAGAGGTCTCTCAGGAAAAGCACGTGGATTTGTCATCCCAGTGCAAAGCAAAGATTAGAGCCCCTGGCAGCGGACAGTACAGCAGCTCCCCGGTGCAGACTCCATCCATCTGGGGGTTCTCGCTGAATTCTTCCCTGCTCAGCACCTTAAGCTTGTACTTACCCGGTTCATTTTTATAATAAAACAGGGGTTTCCTTCTGGAAACCCAAAAGTTGGATCTGTGATGCCAGAGCAGTTTTGGAGCATATCTGAGGTAAATTTGCAGGATAGCTTTGTTTTATTCGGGCCATCAAAGGTGTCCTGGATGAAGTATGTGTCACTGGTGCAGTTGATGTTCAGATGCTGAGCAGCTGGTGTATATGCTAGATATGTGAAGGAAGAAAGGAAAATACTCCTCTGAAGCTTTTCATATGGAAGTTATACATCCCAGTATCAGGCTAGAGGTTATAGCATGGAAGACTGCACTTCAAATGAAGTTGGGATTATATAGAATGATGAAAATATAAATTGTCTGGGGGGGTGTTTATTTATTTGGGTTTTTCTTAGAATCCCCAGGCAAAGCAAGGAAAGAGATCAAACTGAGTCAAGACTGGCAGTTTGTGTTGATATCTCTTTATAAACTGCAGTTTCAAATATATTTTTTCTCAATATGTGTACAAGAAACACATTGAAATTCAAAAGGAGCATAAATGTGTTAAGATACAAACAGGCAAATGGAGCACCTAACCTACACTGATTATATAGTCTCCAATGACACTGTGCAATGGCTTGACGATGCTTATTACGGCACTTTGATATTTGTAGTCGTGGACAGTATTAGTTTGATTTAGATGAGACTAGTTTTGAAAACCTTCTTTCTATTGGCCTATTTTTTGAAGGCTGTTTAGGATTAAAGAAGGTTAAAGCTCCAAATCGGGTCTGTGCTTTTAATAGACATGTTTACATATGTTTGGTTTGTAGGTTCATGAGGTGATTTGCTCACCCCTTTCAGGAGACACATTGTCCAGTCAAAATCTGTGATTTCAGAAGGACAGATAGAAGATTGAAATGCTGACTTAAGGTCCTTGGACCAAATTCGGGAGATGTGACAACACGTTTTTTCAATATTATTCAGGAAACCTCACTTTTACCTGTTAGAAAAGTCCGAAGAGTTGTCACTAAACCTTCCCAGGTTTTGTTGTCAGATACGTTGTAATAAATTTGTAGTCCTCTGTCCCCGTAAACGTCAGGCCGTAGTGTTACTCCTTCACGGGGGGAGGAAGAAAAGGGAAAGCAAAGCAGAGGAGAGGTGCCAGGCACAGATTTGTTTATATAAATTGACAGTAGTGATTATGCTGCATCACGACTCATCGCTGTCAGTGTAGGAAATCCTCGGGCTTTGCTGGGGAGGATTTGACCACACACGGAAACTCATCTCAGCTGTAAGTTGTTCAACCAAAAGCCTAAAGCCTCTGCTGCTACTAAATGCTTTTCTTTTCACGTATATCCTCAGTGTTATCAGAACAGCTTGCAAAATCATTACAGCAATTGCCCTGGATTTCCCCAGGACTTGTTAATAATAACAGTTATAACAGTCACATCAAGTTAAAGTAACAGATCGTACTGCAGCATGGGAAACAGCTTTTGAAGAAAGCCACACTTAATATTTTACAGAAATTATTTTGCCAGCAAACATCAAACTTACTGACTCTTGGGAGAGGAAACTTTGAAACTTCAAAATACATCAACAGACAGAATATCTTTTAGGGCTAGAGTTTCAAAAACCCATTTTTTTCCCTCCCATTGTATAAACAATCCATTAGGGAGGCGAAGTTTTAGTAGTGTGCACTGACAGTCTCTCGGTGATGATCTCTCCAACCTCCCCTCCTGTCCCACAGACCTCTATTCCTACGCCCACATCTCTTTGTCCTGTTTTTACTTGCTTGGCCGCTGGCGCAGCACAGCCCGATGGGGAGGGATTCCTACTCTCCCAGGGACTTTCCGTGCTGCTGGCAAGTATAGAAATACCCACCCCACACTGCTTGCCTCAGCACCCCTCCCGTCTTGCCAGGCAACCCAAAACATTCTGAGGTGCTTGGGGGCCTGGAGGAGAAATCAGGGTCTCCCCAGAGGTACCTCTGCCCATGGGGAGAGGAGGTGTCTCGCAGCCCAGGAACGGTTTCTCCACTGGGAAGTGGCTGCTACAGGCAGGGACTGATCATTTCAATAGCATGATAAAATAAATGAATATATAAACCTTTATATGATATTATCTTAGTGAATATATTCATATATTCTATATAAATGTAAAAATATATAAATTAATAAATGAAATAAATATCCCCTTTTTTTTTAAAGCCTAACACTGTTTTCAGGTGGAGGTTAAACTTTACAGGGGTCGTTTG
>JANHFX010015627.1:0-37337 GCA_027560015.1 Chloroceryle amazona
AAATCCCCTCTCAGTCTTCTCTTCTCCAGACTAAAGAGCCCCAGGTGTCTCAGCCTTTCCTCATAAGGCTGGTGTTCTGGTACTGTTGGATGTAATTTCCATAGTCCTTCTTACGTTGTGGAAAGAAGTGAATGCACCTAGGTGCATAATCTCTGATAATGAACAGAGCAAAACATTTCAGGAAATAGTGCTTGTCCCCTGCATGTGCTCCTTCACACATCCGTTTCCTGACAGAACCCACATTTATCATCTTTCAGGGCATAAGTGTCTCTTCAAGCCTCCAACTGTCCTGGCATAACAGTGGTGGTATATCTTCAAAGTTCAGAATTTCCTTAGTGCTGATGGCATACTTATATCCTGAGTTTACTTCTGTCTTTTAGTGGTGCTTTGGCATATCTCCTTGAACTGCCACTGAATGAGTTAGACCAAATTCAGACACCTAGAGCACAGCTGTTTATGTCTAAGCAGGTTACCCAAGATTACATTGTAGAAATTTTAGCATACAAGTCATCTCATCCCAGGGTAGGCATCTGAATAGTCAGATGATTTGCATCCTAAAGGTGCTCCTCTGAGCTGACATACAAGCAAGAAGAATCCCACCCACTGAAATGGAGGGGGACAAGGAAGCTGATGCCCTTTGCATAGTGTAGGCATAAAAAACAGGTACTGTCCTTTATGAAGAAAGGAAGAAAGATGACCGTCACCTCATATGTAGGCATTCTACTACTGTATAAAATGAAGAAACATGCAAGGTGTGTAGTGGATGAGCTGATTTCTGCCAGTTATAGTTTTGCATGTCAATGTTAGGAGACAACAAGAAGTTTGAAAGATGCATGAGACACAACCTGGGCAGGAACTGGAAGCATGGTCTAAGGGTTGGGCATGATGAGGAGGTACTTTTGAGCTGAATGGTAGATGAGAAAATCTTGGGAATTTGGTTGCATTTCTCTGTTGCTCTATCTCTGATTTTCTGAAGGAAACAGGACTCTGCGTGCTAAATACATGAGCTCACATCAAAGAACAGCCTGATTCCACCTAATTTTTCTCCCCAAATGGAACATCACCCATGCTTTTGACTAGCATTTTAAGCCATCATGATTACCACTGAGACTGGGTAGTTTCCTTCAGTACTGATCTTTCAGGTTCTAAAACATCAATGAGCCTGACTCCATTGGGGTGGGTCATCCTTACTGAAAAACTTACTATCGTGTTTACTTTCATTTTGTGAGCATCAAATAACATTAACAGAATTCCAGTGTTTTGTATTACCAAGGTTTCTTTACACACAGTCCATACCAGTTAGTGGCAAACAACTGAGTCCTAATGACAGTTATTCTGGGACACAAACTCTTTGTCTTCTAAACTGCATTTCCTCAGCCTTTATCAGTGTTTGGGAAGCCAGAAATCACATTGTTTTTAATAAATGAAGGACATTCAATTTCTCCTGTATGTTGATGTATGTGAAAGATCCACAAGTTCTCACGCCTTCTGCTGTCCAGGCTACAGTGGAGCTGGACCTGAGGGTCCAGATGGTGGAAGGAAAATAGCATATCCCTGGAAGGAAAGTGGCACAAAAATAGCATCAGAAGAAAGCCTTTCAGTTTGCATTTTGTTATGTGTTAGATGTCACCAGTAAATAGGAGTGACACAGTGGCAGACAGTTTGGGCTCTCTCTGGTCAGCTGGGAGTGATACACTACAGAAAACCAGAAATTAATGGGAAATGCTTTGTGGAGTAAGGATATTGAGAAAATCACCCCATGTGTACAGGAACTGCAGAACAAAGAGAAAGGCAGGTCATAGGTCTTGGATTAATACATGTCAGAGAGGTTACATATGAATCAGTCAAGGCAGAACACATAAAATATGTTCACACAGGAGGACAAGGTATCTGAGGAGATTGGCGTTGAAAATAGTCTACTGGTAGACCACTGCTGGGAGCAATGGGAATATCTTGGGAATGATCTCCAGTACACAGGCCCCAAATGTGCAGCACTGGCACAGAGAGACACAAGACAAAACAGAAACTTTCAAGGATTCAAACTGTGTTCAAACATCACTGGACTTCTCGGGGGACAAGTGTACATAACATAATTACAGGCTCCTATGTGAGGTGGCTTCCTAGGCTCTACATGCACTCACATGGAGATTTCTCCTGCGAAAGGCAATATAGCCTAAAAAGGAAACTCTGAACTTTTCCATGGACTGGTCTTACTGGGTGTGATTTGCAGGAGCATGGGGGCACCACTGCCTGGCCTCTGGCTGCCCTACTTTGCTTGCTACTTCATAAGTTAGAAGACATTGTCTTATAGATGCTCCAGTGTCTTCTGGGGGAAACCAGCAGTGTTCTGCTGCTGTTCCCCATTACACAGGGCTGTTTGACATTTGTTTCCCAGAACTTGGCCCATTCTGTGCTATTTTCCTTCCAGTCTAAAGAATGATGTTCAGAACCAGACATGGATTTTTGTCAGGTGGATGTATGTGATAGCCTGCCTTCTGCTGGCAAGTTTTATGGGTTTCTTTCAGAAATATATGTAAAAATATATGTAGGTACAGTGAACTAGGATATATCAGTGGATTTAGGATTAGGATTATTCCTCTTTACAAAAGAGAGCAGGTGTCTCTATTCTTCACATTTTCTCTATTTTCACCTACGTGAAAGAAGCTCCAGATGGCTGATGATTAGATTTGGTTGCTAAAAAATGTCTAAGCTTTTAATATTTGAAAATCCACAATTTCCAGGCACAGTTATCCTGCCTAAAGACCTGTGATAGGTTTGTTTGTAGAAAATGGAAAATGAAAGAGATGCATAATAACATAGAAAATTCTTACGTGACTGCACTATCAATTATTTCATAGTATTCTTTGGATGCTTTAATGTTTGGGAAACATGAGAATCATATAAGTATTTTTTTGATTGTAGCTTTTCAGAAAACCTATTACTATATCTTGCCCAGCAGTTTGCATTATGCAGCATAATATGTGCTCTCTATTTAAAGAAGGTGTACTCCTAACATGTAAGAATCCAGACTTTTTGGTGAAAAAAAAAAGGACACCTTATGATGACCTTAACTGCAAAAAACAATTTTGCCCTTCATAGTTCTTATGTATTTAGCATTTTAACTAAAACCTGCAATGCCAAAGTGTGGTGTCTTTTTCTCTAATTATTTAACACAGAAATTCTTCTCTCACAATTCAAGGTCAAGAAAGGCATTCCAGACAATAACTGAAAAATAATAGTATAAAAATGCACATTGATTTATATTTTCAAAATTGATTAGCAGTTTAAGACTGTGACAGCAATTTATATGGTGTTTCCAGTTTACTAGAAGCTAAAATTGATTAGCACTTTTTGAAAAGTACCATGCTAATCAAGGTAAATTGGATCATGAAATGACTTGATTACTAGACAATTTGCCCTTTCAGAGACTCTTTAAATAAAACTAGTTTAGGAAACATTTTTCTGACAGCAGAAACTGCTAAAACTATTACTTGCACTGTAAGAAAGTAATATTTTTTTCTTTCATGCTTTCTCTTCTATATTTTCTCCTATCTTTTCAGTAAATAACAATCCTGGTTCATGTTGCTCATGGGTTGTTGGTTTATTTTTTCTTTCTTGCACTTTTCAGTTCAACACTTAATTATATTCATCTTGATAAATAATTCTACGTGCTATCATCCTGCCTGCTACCCCTGTAAGGTGCAGTGGAATAACGTATGGACTGCAATCTGGAAACCCAGGCCTGCCACCCCAATGAGAAATAGTTGCAGCAGGACAGAGGGTCTAACAAATCCATCTTGAGACTCCCTTCCAAGTTTGTATTTTATGTTCTAGAGATAGGTATGTAGTTTTAATGCGAAAGTCTCATGAACATTATTTTCACTTAAGGTTGAAATTCAGATACACATAAAAAATGTATTAAGCCAAACTAAATGGATTTTTAAATTATTCCACAAGAGCTGGTGGAAACAAAATCAAATCATCTTCATTGTCTATGAGAGTGCTTCAACACTGTTAATGGTGAGTGAGGTCTACATTAAGCACTGCCCCTGTGGCCCCTTTGACAGCTTCTTCTCCCAACCAGCCCATATTCATTTGGTGAGGGGTTCATCACACGTCAAGATACGTCTGAGGACATGCAGCTGCATAGCTTAAGGTATCACCTCTCATGCATATACACACATTGGAGATGCTGAGCTGAAGTCTACTCAATCTTTTGACCAGCTCTTCACATCCAGAAAAAAAAAAAATAAAGTCTGCATAAATAAAGGTATGTAATGGAGAACTGCATGAACACACTGTATGCCAGGCCAAAGCTCTTTATATGACAACATAAATCCTTGTCTGCAAGACCTCCAAGAACAGAGACCATAGTCCCTGCCAATACTCTCCTAGTACTGCTGGCACCAGTGCTTCATGCCGTTTAAGCCAGATGCTTCCTATTTAAGAAAGCAATTGAAAACATACAACACTAAGAAACTAACGTTATCTGTGTTCACATCTGGCCAAGATGTAAGGAGCTTGAGGCTGGTTTACTTTAGGAGTAGGCTGTAATTCCTGATTTTCTGTGGGAGATGTATAGTGAACTTAGGGGAGTATAGTTAGCTTAGGAGAGGAGATGTGGCTACGGTGCTCTCAGCAAATGAAACTTTTTCAGGGTAATGTGATTGTACAGTGAAAGTATCCTGCTGGAAGGGAGGATGGAGAATACACAGGCAGAAGGAAGGACAATACCTATGCAGAAGAAATTAATTTAAATCCTGAGGTAATTCTGTATTTCCGTTTTCCCCTTTGTAGATGATCAGATATGCTTTTGCATCATAATTCAGATATGACTAAACATATGTAGATCTATGCAGATCTGCAGACAACTGGCTTTTGTTCTAGTAATGCAGACAGCTTGGTTAGAAAAGTTAAAAACTAATAGCAATAACTCTGTTTATCCAAGATTCCTACATTTCTGCTCTCATTTCTTCTCTCCTCTTGTTTCTGAAAATTGGTCTTGCTTGTTTTAATTCAGATCATTTCCATTTTCCAGTAAGCTGTCTTGTGTGAGAATCCTACCTCTACTTTCACATCCCCTCCACAATATTCAATGGTGTTGATCTGTTTTTGGCAAGATAAAAGATTTTCTTATACCTTTTCAATCTTGTTTACTCCAGACTGTCCCCTTTCCCCTTGAGAAGCCTTCCAGTATAAAAAGCTATGTACTTTTTAAAACAAACCAAAGCAAAATAAAACAAACAAACAAAACTTGAGAATTACAGTTCAGAAAAGTAAAAAATATGTGCAGAGTGATAACTAAGAATGGGCAGCCACACTGTGTGGCAGAGATTGCAAGCTGAATGTTTTGCTTGTGCTTATATTGATTGTAGCTATCTTTCCAGTTTCTCACATGCACCTCATAAATTATACACCCTTGCAAACTGTTCCAGTTGGCATTTAAAATTTACCCCTTTACCACTGGGAGAAACAGAACAATTAATGAAGCAGTGACAACTGGTGCTTCCTCCCTTCCTGGGGAGACAGGAGACAAAGACAAAACCCATCCAATGTGGATGATATATTCAGATACTAACACTGCCACATGAAATTCCTTGGGCTTAGATCTGAAATCAGAGCAACACATATTAATAACTCATTTCAAAATGTTTATTAAAAAAAAAAAAAAGAGGAAAAATAGGGTAGCGAAAAAGCCACCTCCTTGCCAGTTCCCCTGGGTGACAAGTGTATACAGGGCTTTTGCTGCTTTGTTTTTCATTGCAACCATGCTCCAGAACCACATGCTCCACACTGCTACAAATACACTGCCTCAAATGTCAGACCTGATTTACTCTGTCCCTTGAAAAGGAAACAAAGCACATCAGTTTTTGACCCTGTTCAAAAATAGCCCAGATCAAGAACAAAATAAAGTGTGCTGTTTCTGCAGTTAACCATTAGCCATACTATTCCTACTAGCTTTTACTCGTAGTGTAGGCACTTTCATTGGCATTAACAGTACCACAGCTTGTCAATAAGTAGTTATATGAGACAAGCCTTGAAGGACAAAACAGTTGTGCATCCTAAATCTCCACTATAGCAACAATAAGAAATGCCTGTCCTCAAACCCACATGGTAAAAACAAACGTTAGCTGCTAACCTGGATGTCAAATTTTCAAGCTGGGCTTCTTTGGATGCATTTCCATCTTAAGATAGGGCTAAGTAAAGATATCCATACTAGTGGAAGCAGCATGGTGCTGTTCAGGAAGTCTCCAGCCAGATGAACATACTCTCTTAATGCAGCTATGTTACTCACAGAAACTCAGTATTGCACCCTGTTGGTAAACCTAGAAAGCCATATTTAGAATTCAGTAGGTTTATGTATATAGATGACAATATAGATGCCCTTCAGAAATCTGTATTTGGATTTCTATTTTTGAAAACCTTGTCCACAATAGTCCTTCTGCACCAAAAATCTTAAACCATACAATCTATGCTATTTAAATATGCTAAAAATAGATTTACTCCTGTAAATATATATGCAAGACGTGGAGCTTAATGTGTTCAAACAGGTTACATCCTATTTAAAAGGGTTGATCTTACTCTAAAAACCATGAAGAAACTGTAATAAATTAAAGTGAGATTAAATCTTTCTACAAGGATCTGCTTTACACTTTTGTTTGCTGCATTTCCTTCTGTGATTACAGGAAACCTGTACCTTCCCAGCAATGATAACATCAGCCCTGAAACTGGAAATTTAGTGAGAGCAACATTAATGGTGATACCTCCTGAGTGCCCTCTTGCCACCAATGGGATGCATGTTTTTTCACATGGTTTGTACATAATTTTCTACAGTGTCTAAACAAGGCAGCACAGTTGACAATCTTCTTTCTGTCAATTACCAAATACTCATTTTCAGGACTGCATAAATCTCCTCAGTAAAAGAAGACAGCTGATGCTGTCAGGTCAAGAATCTCACAGCATGTTTTTGGTGCCAAGTCAAATACAAACTCCCCAGGGCTCACACAGGTAACACCTTCTTATGTATATATTTTGTTGTTGTTGTTGTTGTTGTTCTCTATGTGTGGAATAGCAGTTTTGAACCAGATGAACTGGTGTTTGCTGCATGTTCAGGGCTGCTGATTTCCAAACCACTTGGCTTGAGAAATTGTTCTGTGAGTAAAGTCCTTCTTCTTCCTTTTGATCCTGCCTTGGCTGCTGCCTGGACTTCACCGAGGAGTGACACCAAGGAGCGGCACACCAAGATACTGCCATGAGAAAAATAGTTTCTGTGCGATGGCTTTTTCTTTGTAAATGGCCATTGTTTTGATCTTGTTGTATCACTTTTTCATGCATATGGTTTTTACACTTTCAATGAAAATTCTGTTTCCTTTAGTGCAGAGTTGCCCCTGGTTGCCTGGCCTAAATCACTGTATGTCTTGGGTTCAGCTGCAGCCTGGTTCTTTCCAGGCAGGCATGGTGAGAAAAATCACCTCCATCCTTTACCTCCAGGACCTCAGGTGCAAACTTTATGTGTGTTTTACTTTATGTGTGCAGGTCTTGTAATATCACTGATAACATCTTGCTTGCTGCAACTCTGGAGGCCTATCTGCCATGTAAGCTAATGCTGTAACTTTCACTTTATGCTTAATGCAAACCCCAGCCTGTGAAAAATGATGCCTTCTTTCACCCACAGTTCCAAGCCCTGTGAGCTGAGGTGGGAGACAGAGAGAACAATTGCCATCTGCTCTGCTCTGCAGGATGGTCTTGTCCCCATGGAGCTGCCAGCTTCTGCTGCTGCTGTGAAAGGGAGCCTGCAGATGGAGCAGGACCCCAGCACCACCTGTGGGGACCACATCACCTTTCAGAATCTCCTTAAGGCAATAAGAAAAATGGAAAAAAAATTGAACCCCAGCAAAGAGCTCTAGTTTGATGCTGCCTTCAGCATTCATCTGGCACAGATGGGTGGCTCATGATGCCACAGAAATGAAGTCTTCTGACTCATGTCAGAGTGTGTTAGCATCACTCCTAGCTGGGCTACCCTCTCCCAATATAAAGCCACCTGATTCTCAGTGACAGGCTGCTCCTGGCTCTTGGTGTGGATATGCTGTGACTCACACCCAGCCAATTCTGGCTTCAGCAGCCGCTAGGCCCTGATATGTTTAAAGCAATACTATGGACTTGGCAAGACATTGGACTGATGGTTCAGATGCCCAAAACTGATCTCACCTTGCTATGTGCCAGTCTGCCAAATTAACAAATGGTGCCAAAAGTACCTCTTGATTTTTATTTTATTTTTTTTTAAATGCTCAAGTTTTATCCCCTTGATCCTCTGAATTGTGGAGCTCTACTGAACTGTACCCATCATGAAGCTATTAATGATTTCCTTCCAGGCACCCTCCATAGTAGTCTGTCTAGAGACAAAAACCCACACCAAGATCCTTTTTCAAGTAACAGGTATTCCCAGGCTTCCTTACAAGGTCTGTCAGGATGCTCCAGTGAATCCGTCTGGGCTTCTGCTGCTGAAGAAAACTGCCAAGAGAAAAATGGGCCTGAAGAAGCTGCCACTCATATTTACTGTTCTTTCATTTGAGGCAGTAGGGGAGAAACAGTGCTTATGTGCACTTCTCTTTATCTCTGTGGAGCACCTGTTCCTAAGGATGATCTTGGCTAAGAATTTTTTGTCATTCTTTTCCAAAGCCTAACAAATTAGATAGACTTTGGTCCTTTGCCTCTGATAAATTTCATGAACATGGCTCAACTGCCTTTGATAGATTTACACCTGGAGTTTGTAAATATCTTTCTGAAAAGCATATTTTATTTTATTTTATTTTATTATCATAGGAGGGTTTTTTCTCACCTATACTGATAGGCAGATATAGTGTTGGCTTGGTTGCTTGAACAGATTGGACTTCATTGAGTCATGGATAAAGAGTGTCTGGGGATAGCCCTAATACACTAGTTAATGAGAGAGAATACATAGATTTGAACTACCAGAACTAACACTTATGCAAGCAACAGGGCATTATCTGTATTCCATGTTCAAATAAATGGTGCTGGCACTGCAGCATGACTGATAAAGGTAGCATGGTTTTTCTCTGAAATTCTCTTAAATTCTGTGGGGTTTTTTTGGTTTGGTTTGGTTGGTTTGGTTGGTTTTTTTTCACCTGAGAGTAGAAGGCTCTGCTTTTCTTGCCCCTGGATCTCTTCCAGTGTGATCTCTCATGCTATCATCACTAAAGTGTTCATACGATGATATTGTGGATGGAAAAAGAGGGAGTGGACAAAGCTTGTGAGTTTTGTATACCAGTATTCCACTCTGGTTCTAAATGGATTCTGCACAAAATACAGAAGGATTGTTTGCTGTGGGAAAGAAAATAGAAATAAGAAATAAGAAACATTCTGTCACTGAAAATAAATTGAAGTTTCCCATACATTGATGTAGCCCAGGGTCACTTTCTGTCATGTGCTCATTTTTTACCAGCTGGACAATTTTCACCATTCTTTGCTCATTCTAAGATCATCCTTCTTCAAACAACCAAAAAGGAACCCAAAGTTTGGCTGAAAATCCAGATGGAAGATTATGGAATCTACATATTTTAAATGAAACAGATGAGTAATGCAGCTTACTTGTCTAAATCACTCAGAAATCCAAATTACATGCCACATGTTACTCCTTAAGCTAGTCAAGAGCAGTTTTCTTTTTTCATTCTTTTTTTTTTTTAATTAATTGACTCTAAACACTTTTAATAACTGCAGAGCTGAGAAGAAAGAGCACTGATGTAAGCTGTGTTCTGATTTCATCTGACCCTTGCATTATGAGATCAGATCTTACGGTACATTATCTGCAAATGTGGTGGTCCTTAATTTTTTCCTTTAAGTGTCAGTGGTTTAAGCAGATTTCACAAGGTTGGCAGTTCCTGCAGTCTATAAGCAGTAGCTGGTCACTGTGGTATGCTCTCAGTTGCTACCTGTTAAAAACGAAAAATGAGAGCTGTACTGACATACAGGTGTTGTGCGTTTCAGAGGGAACAGCTTTGGAACACAGCTGCAGAGTGGATACTTCCAGACATAGCAATATATATATATGTTTATGCTGACACTTAGCCAAACCAAAATCACAACACTGAATATCTTAAGATAAGATTAAATCCATATTTAAACCAGGCAGGCTTAGCCAAATGCAATAAATAACACACTCATTACAGAGATGGAGAGTTGTTTGCTTAGAAGTCCATGTGTATCTGGGTGGATTAGTTGCGTATCAGGAGATTCTGCCTCCCAATAGCTGTGCTCGTCCAAACTTGGATGCATATGCCTGTGTCCATGAGCACAAGTGAAATGTATGTGATTTGTGCTTGAGGAGACGGTGTTAGCTAAAATGGACATTGTATTTATAAGCATTGTCCTTTCCTGGAAGCATTCAAAAAATTGAACAGATGGCAAAAGCCTGATGACTTTTCAGATATTTTATCTGGAGCACAATACAAGTGACGCACTACCATGATGCATATTTTCCCCTCCCTCCATTAGCCTGTTCCCAAACCTACTCCTGCCCAGATATTCCACTGCTAGCCAAAGAAAATAATCAGTTTTGTTTTAATATAGTCCCAACCCTAAGCCAAGAGAATCAAGTCTTAGCAAGGAAGGACATGCAAGTGCCCTTATTTTTTGCCTTTTAGCTTGCTTTTATTACAAGTCACTTCTGGGGGGCGGCCAAGCTAAAAACTGTGGCAGCTAGCTGAATAACAGAGGTGCTGAGCTTTGACCTCAGACACACCTGACAGCAGGATATTGAGGTAGAAAAATATGCTCAGAAAATTCAAAGGGGATCTGTGCTGAAAATAAGGGTGTACTTCACATCTGTATTGCTCTCTGTGGTGCCATAGAAAGCATAATCCAGTGGTGATTCCCAAGGAGCAAAACAGAATGAACGCTCGCCTGCTTTGCATGCCATTCTCATGAAGAAATCAATTTTTCAGTTTTAAATAAAACATTGCACCTACTTACAATTTCTAAAGCTACGTACTGCAATTTGCTGGCACAAACAGCTGATCCTGTAAACTTCAGCAATGTCAGGTGATGTCTGTGGCAACATCAATCAATAAATAAGCTTTCACTCCTCTGTTGCTGACTTTGTTTAATGCTGTGAAAGTGGCCAACCATACTGTGTCACTCGAGAAAGAAAGAAACTTGGAATCTGGGGAATGAAGAACTATGCACTATAATTATTTCCCTGGAGCTCCAGCAGTGGATTTGTTGATAATCATAGAGGTAAGAACTGCTGCCTCCAGGATCTAATCTCAGAGTAAATGAATGGGGACATTTGGGCTCTACAACAGGAAGTGATTTGGCACCAGAAGTGCACCAAAAGAGTATTTTTTTCTTCCCTTCTGAGTCTTGCCTTGAGTCACCTTGATGACCCCTGGTTGAATGTAGCTTAAGGACAGCAGAAGTTTATGAAATGCGTGGATCTGGCTTTATCTGAAGGCATTTTACAACAATTTGGTTTTAAAACAATGGAAGAGATCTTTTTGAATCTAACTGTTTGAGTTTTCTTTTTAAGACTGTTATCAGAAATTAGGCTTTTAGTTGAACTAGAGATGTGGTCAGCTTAATTCTATCTTTCTCAGGAAGAGTAGCATAAAAATAATTCCAATACATTTTTGTTGGTTTTTGTTTTGTTTTGTTTTGTTTTTTTTTTAACCAATATTTTGACTCTTCTCCCTGTCCTATGCTGCTGGGCTGATGTAACTTGTATTCTCATCCCAGTGAAGGAATGAGACAGGTAAGGATGTAAAATATCTGCTGTGTACAGGCTCCCTTTCTCCTGAAATAGCCCTCATCTACTTCATTCTGCTCCTACAACCAGGTTTAATCCCTCTGAAGTGAATGAAATTAATCAAGGATCAGTTCACTAACTTCTTTTACTTTGGCTGAGAAGCAGTTTGCTCCTTTTTACGGGGGGGCGGGGGGCAGAGAACACCCATCAAAATTTCTTAAAGTATATTTTAATATAAAATATGCTAAACAGAAAGACAAGAGCAGACAGTTCTCCCAAATCTGCTCCTGTTTCATGTAGCTAGTTCCAGCCAAATGCACCAAGTAAGGCTTGGGACATAGACGCATGAGCAAGATGGGCTGTTGTTTTGATTGTTTTGTGCTGAATTTTACTGTAAGTGCCAGCTGTCAGTGATATGAGTGGATTTCTGGTCAGAAAGAGAATTCTGTGAGAATACAACTTGTTAGGGCACCTATCAGCTCCCCATGGAGTAACCTTATCTAGTCAACTGTCAGAAACAAACACTGCATTCTCTCCTGTGGAGCCAACATAACTGTCAAATAAATTGGTATTTCCTAGTATCCTTGATGTAATTGCCATGCCCATTGATTCAGACACTGATTCAGGAAATGGTATGCTAAGTCTCTCCTCCAGAAACTTGGCTGAGGAGATTTTATTATTTGTTAAGAGGGCCAAAGTAGATGGGGGAACAGAAGCCCTCTGGGACCACAGCAGTGGTCCTGGAAGGAATCTGAAGCCCACAGGTGCTTCTAAGCTCAGTACTCTGGAGACTCCCAGCATCACTGGCACCAGCCAGTTGGCTGAGGTCAATATTATGAATAATAATTAGTGGTATGTGGGGAAGATTATCTTACAGGAGCACCTACAGGCTGCAGCCAGTAACTCTGTAGGTGCTGACTGTGTAGGTATTGAACATATCATAAGGCACAGTGTCTGCCCTCAGTATGCAGTGTAAGCAAAGAAGACAGATGATGGGTGTATAGATGAAGGGAGAGGTCGAAATAATATCTTTCTTTTGTGGATGAGGAACCATACAATCTTAAGGTCTGAATGTTAGCAACTGAACATCAGGGTCAGATCGCCATAAAAGGAATTGTTTACCAATGTTTTCCATTTGCAAGTAGCATCTTTTAAGACATTCAGGAAGAGAAAGGAATAACATTGCATCTGGATGAAAATCCTTAGGTGTTATGGCAATGGATTAAGACATAACGCATCTGAGTGTTTGTCAAGTACAATATGCAAGTGGCTAATGCTGCAGTCAAACACATTTTTTCAAGGAATCAGCTGCCTTCTTATTGCATTTATCAAATATATCTCCATGGAATGATATTTTCTAAGACATGAATCAACACAACATATGTTATAGTGCTTCAGCTTTGTTTTCATAATGAAAAGAAGATGCTTTAATAGCATCTGTTGTAGTGCTAGGAACATACCCTGTCACCATTTCTCAGTGAAAAAACTTCAAGTCAAACAACTTGGATCCAGGTTGAAAGGAATGGGCAGGCTAGTTGTGATCATGTCTCGTATTTCTTAGTTATCTGTTCTGCTCTGTCCTTTCTTCAATTATTTATCAAGGTTAACCAAAAAATGCAGTAAAAGAAACACTCAAAATCAGTATCACTTCTGGATACAGAAATTCTTCAAGCTAGAAAGGAATTTTGACTACAAAGTCCTACTGAAGTAATAATTTTTTCCATTTAGTGTTGTATTTTCCCTATGCTGCAGTTGTCTTTTAAAAGGTACATTGTAAATTATTTTCCTTTGAGAGAAGAGTAAAATGAAAACTTGCTCTATTGGGACTTGGTAAGCTGCCTCAAATCTAATTTACATTATGGGGCAACAATTACTGGGGAATTCATATGCTATGAAATGTCAGTTCCACTCTTGTCCTAGCAATGACAATAACAATTTGTAAGTCACTCTAATCACAAGAATGCCACACTAAAAAATCTTCTTATTGTTTCTTGACAATGCTCCTGATAACTGCAAAGAGTATGGCATTTCAAGGTCCTTCCATGCTTACCACTGCCCTGCAGTAGAAAGAGATAGCAGAGGTTTGGATTTTGAGTACTTTCTCCAGGGACAGTAGCAAAAACATAATGGAAGAAGGTTTGAATGCATTTCTCTCCTTTTGACCCTGCTAACATGTGATGAGTACTAGACAAAAGGACCAGTCAGGATCAGAAGGTTGCATTAGGTTTTTATCCATTCTAAATACTCTAGCTGTGGTTAATATTTTATATTTCCATGCAGCGTGATAGACACAAAGGTGTGTGATGAATGGAGATTTGACACCTGTTCCAAAGAGCTTCGGTCTAAATCAGACCCACAGGAAAAGGGGAAAGAAGTAAGACATCTGAGGACATTAGGAAGGGATTTTAAAGCAATAATAGCCCATGAATTATACCAGTCTCTGCTTCCTTTGTTTGGTTTTGCAGTTCTTATAAGCAAAACTGTAGTCAAGTTATGGAAATAAAAGCTACCCCCAGCACAGGGAATACCCTTTGAAAATCCATGTTTATTCAGTAGACTAGGATATATGAACCCTTATACTTTAGTGATGGGTACTGATATGTCTTGATTGATATGTTTTTCTATATATAAAAATAGAGAGGGGAAATAGAAAACTTTGACATATAAAAAGATGATAAACTAGAAACATAATTTAAAAGAAGTCTGCCAGTGCTTGAATGTCTGGCATTTTCTGCTTCATGAATTGTAATCTTTGATGGGGGCAGGGAGGAGAGCTCATTTAAAGACAGAGAAACAACAGAGAGAATTTCTGATGAAAATCCAGGTTGGCTTGAATGTATATGTTTAGATCTCTGCAGCTCATGCCTGCAAGATCTGAAGAAGTTTTGTATCAACAAGAATTTAGGACCCTGCCTAGTCATCCTCCAGAAATTACTCCTCTGGGGCTGGTAGGGTGGATGGAGTAAGCCTCTGTATGGAGACACATGCTGACTCCACGTTAACACAGAAGGACCAGCCCAAACACGGGCAACATCTCCTGCCCATCACTTACTAGACAGGGTATCTACTATATGGATGCGTGGTTACATGTTCACGTGTAGGGCTGTCTTGTTAGTTGCACATAGTCCTTCTATAGGAAGAGACAAATGGTTCCTGCCTCATGGCATTCCTGTGAGAACAGAGGGCGAACAGATCCCTTATGCCCTGTGTGAGGTTCTGCAGAGCACACACTGCCCATGATGAACAACAGTTTTGCCTATAAACCAAGATACTTTCCTAGTTACTTTTTCTTGTGCTGGGTTGCATCATCCTCATAGAGCACATTTCCAGCAGGCAGAAAGGTTATGGCATCTGGGCCCTGGTGAATGGCCGCCAGCTTTTCTACCATCCTGACCCGGTATTAAGTTGCTTTGAGAATATTCTGCCATACTGATAACAAACAGATGACAACAGAGTCCACTACTGAAATGAATGTGTCAAGGCTGAATTTGATACAAGGATGTTGCACAGAGCTGGAGCACTACCCGTTCTTGCCCCGTGTCTCACTGGAATTCTTCTCACTGAGGTGTTTCTGCTCTTTTATACACCCATGATGATGATGATCAAAGCAAAACAAACTTAGAAAAGGCAGTGTATTCAAGAGTATTCTAGCAGCAAGCTTATGTAGATGATACACATAACTACAAAAAAAACCCAGCCAAACCATTTTTTGCTTCTGGATGAAGCTTTTTTTTTTTTCTTTTTTCCCTGGAGATCATTATTCTCTGTGTTGTACCCCAGCATTATATTTAATGGACCAAGCATCTTAGGTAAGTAATAACTGTGCTTGGCTGTAATTCTGAGCTCTGTTTTAATATTTGCTTATAAAAGTTGCTCCTTATTAAAAACTGAAGTCTTCTGAAAAGGAGCAAAAATGTCAGTTTGACCGGTGGAAGAGATGGAAATTTACTCACACTAACTGGAAAGAAACCAGTGCAGACCTAAAATCTAATCCTTTGAGCTATCAAGTTTGCTCAATAGCAAAGAAAATGATGTCTAAGGAGACTATATATTTTCTATATATAAAGAGCAGCTTTCGCCTCATAGTTATAAGCAGTATACAGCTGTCTGTGTCACCTATATGATCCCACAGACAGCTGTAGCCCACAGAGGTCTGGACTGGAGTGACAGTAACAGATGAGCCAGTGGTCTCATGTCCTGCTAGTCAGGCAGATGACTCCTCCAGATAGGATTTATCCATCAGGGGAGTAGATGTGGGTTCATTTAGGCTCTGTATTGGTAGACAGTAACCTCCGACCTGTCCTTGGAGTAACTCATTCATACTTTCCCAATCAAAATGCAGCCAGCTCCAAGGTACAGGGACCCTCAGATAATGACATCATTCCTGCCTTTCGTTTCAAATACCATCACTCAGATGGGGCAAGGAGAGTTGTGACCTGACCTCTCTGATGGCCTTTACCATTTTCTGTTGATCCCAATGATCCTGATTCACAGGATCAGGTAAAGAAAAAGAGTGACTTTCTTGGAGTGCTTTTTGCTACCTATACTGAAAGGAGCTACCTGGAGAGCACCAGTTTTCAGGCAGATGACTAATAAAATATGTGATAAAAGCACATTTAACAAGCACAAACATTGGTGTCTCAAGCAGTAAATGTGCATCTCCTAGCTCTTTGAACTTTTCCTGAGTGTGGTAAATTTGTACAATTAACACCAAAAACACGAACAAGAATGTACATGCAAACAAAAAGCACACATATATCCTCTATAGCTTTAGATCTTATCTCTCTTCTGATGAAAGTTCTACATTTCAAAAGCCATCAATCAACAGGAAGATATAATTTCTTCTTTCTGAGTCTATTAACACATTCACCACAATAAAACAGGAGAAGAAAACAAGAGGAGAAAGGTAGGGGGAAACAAAACAAAACAAAACAAACCCAACAGTTCTGAGAAACATTTACCAATCTCATCTCCCATAGAAAAATCCTGCTCTGTGTTCAGGCACTCCTAAATGTACTTAGCATTGCTTTTGAGCACACAAAACATTCCTTGCTATTGCCTTCACATCCCAGCATCCACACAAGATCTTACACATTTATTACAGAAAATCTTTGAAATCTAGTATATCTTAAGCTGCACGCAGGCTGAGTATGCCCACAGCTCCCTGCCACCCCCCTGATGCCTTTTGCTGAGTTAATCCGTAGCTCTGCTGGCTAAAGGGACTTACCAAGGGCTCTTCGATGGGAGAATGGAGTTAGGCGCTCTCACACGCTGGAATAGCTGCTACCCAGTAACGAAGCAGGAACTGAGAAGTCTCACTCTTTCAATAGCTATTCAGGTAGTGCTGCCAGCTTTCTCTAGCTCTCTGCATACATACACATGGGGCGGGGGGGGAATGGGGTGGGGGAAGAGACGCAATAAACTCTGACTATAAATATGAGAGCTCCTTTCTACAAATTACAGCAGCAAGAGATCCCTTTAGCAGCCTTTTTAGCATGATCTCTTCAAACAGGAGTCTTTTACAAGAAACACTGCATCCTTCCTACTCACTTTCTCTTTTCCTTTTTTTCTCCAGTTACAAAAATTAAAGCCAGCTCTCTCAGAGATATAGTCATTGATGCATCATAGTGAGGTTATTGTTGTTTGGAGTTTTGATTTTTTTTTTTCTTTTTATGATGAAAGTTTTATTATGAAATTCAGCCTAGTTTGCAGCCAAAAAGAGACTGGACTGCTCTTTATAAAAAGCAGCCTCCCAGGAAAGCCATTTAGATCAATAATTTCATGCATTTAATGACAGTACTTATGAAAGAAAGCATCTGTGCTAAGCAATTCACAAACTGGGAAGGTAACAGTTTGGTAAATACATATTACTGCCTTTTTGTACCTACATACACCATTAAGGAAAAAAAAAAAACAAAAACAACAATATCACGTGTAAATTAATAGGAGTATTTATAATGGAGTTCCTGGACTTGGACACATTTTATAGAGAGCAAATGTGCCGTTCTCCAGCGTGCTGGTTCCATAAGGAATGAGTGTCCTAATACACATGAAGTAGAAACTGCCATAAAATTTTGGAATATTATTGCATTTGGCAAAGGGATTTAAAGGATTTTAAAAGTTGGATCTCCAAGACAGACCCTTTCTTTATTAAAGAATCCTCTTTATCTGAAGCTTTAAAATTATTTATCCTTTCATTACTTCTGATGTCACTTCTGATAAAAATCAGGTAAAATAAATCTTCTCCCTAAATAAAAGAGGAAAGTGTTGTGGAAGATTTCCCTCCATAGTTCTCTCTTTCTCACACATAATCACCCATACAGCCATCTACACATAGACACAACACAATAGCAAATGTAACAACTGGGGGGAAATTAATCACTTTCCTTTAATTTACCAGCAGCCTTGCTCCCCCAGACAGCAATGGCTTTGTGCAGGTCTTGGTACAAACTCAGTAACCACAGGGTCATTCATAAAGCAGATAAAAAAAGGGTGAAAAAATGAAGCAGGGCATGTGAATGTCACTTTGCCCCTATGAGCAATGCAGTCAACACCACAGAGACAGCTCTGTAGGGCCCAGTGTGGCAATGACTTTAAGGACTATTTCTGGGTGCCACCATTCGGAAGCATGAGTAAACCTTGTAATAAGGATCATAGAATCATAGAATCATAGAGGTTGGAAGGGACCTCTGGAGATCATCAAGTCCAATGCCCCTGCCAGAGCAAGATCACCCAGGGCAGGCCACACAGGAATAGATCCAAGTGGGTTTTGAAAGTCTCTAGATGGAAATGAGGAGAGCAGAAGAGAAAATAATTAACAGAAGCCCATTAAAAAAGCAGTCACAAATGAGAGTTGTCTTATTGACAGCTCTATCTAAAACATGTTAACACTCTGCAACGCTCCATGACACTCTTGTTCAGCCTGCTAACCTTTTTGAAGGGGATGTTTTCACACACAGCTGTCCAGTTGTTAATCTCCAAAGCATGTACTTAGTATTTAATTACTCTTCACCAAAGACAAATAATTCTGAGGCCTTGCCAAGTTTATTAGGAAGTCATAAAACATGAAGTGTCAGGCAGGTGCTACTTCTGAGGCTTAGATATGTCTCAGTAGCAGAAGTCTTGAAAAGATGGAAATTTCTGTTCTTCATTGCTCCTGCCTTCTTCCTTTTCAGAGTGTAGGTGGAAGATACAGCCTTGTGTTTAATCTGCAGGCCAGCCCTGCCTGGCCTAAAGGGCTTCCACCACAGGTGGGCTCAGGAGGCATCTGGAGTCATTGGAGGGCATGGAGAGTAGCAGCTATGACTTCCAAGACTGTTTTTCCTGGTGTCAAAAGGAGGGACTATTAGTGGCCTACAGTTACATCTCACCATTAGCATCATTTGCTGTGGAAGTTCACCCTTATGAAATACAGTCTCAGTCTCTCTATTTGTCCTCTCATGAGGTAGGTCAGCCAGGAGACTGGCAAGCTGAGATGCTTGCAATGATGCAAAGCTGCTACCAAGGTCAGAGATGCTCTGTCAGCACTGTTAGGGCTTCCCATCAGTACCCCAAAGAGAGCTCCAGCTCCTGCCCATCACAAGCACCTGTGCAGGACTGTGAGGGTCTTAAAACCCCTCACCACATTCCCATAGCTGGCAGGTCTGAACTACTACAGCAGGATAGAGTATGGCTTGGGGAACAGCCACAGGTATCTGCCATAGGTAGTGGATCCCTGCCTTGACAGTTATACTTGCTGAAGCTGTTATTTTCTGAAAACTTTTTCTAGAAATTACAAGCAGGCAGTGGAAATCTGAGGGTAACCCAAATAGCTGACATTTGACATCTTTTTGCATTAAAAACAAACTTTCCAACCCACTAACTACTCCTCCACCTGGGCTTGCTAAAAGCAGGCTTCACAGAGAAGAATGGAAACGAAGGGTTCAGAGAATGCCTATTATGATAGGAGGGATCTGTGCTTAGGAGAATTTATTAATTCCGTCAGATCTGTGGGTTGTTACTTGTAAGGACATGCAACTTACACTTTAATAAAAAAAGAGATTCCTTTTTGTAGTGCAGGTAAAGAGGCCGGGAGAGCTCTCCCATAAATTACTGCTCTACAACTTGGAAAGAACTAACAAATCATCTGTGACCTGTGAATATAATTTTACTGTGCAAAGAACTTTTCCTCTATGCGTCTTTCCCTGATACATGTATCTATTTGCCATTCTCCATTGATATAAACCAGTTTCTGTGGTTTTCTTGTCAATAACTGTACTTAACCTTTAATATGTAATGGTAAAGCCACTGACCTCCAGTAGGAGCAGATTCTCTTTCCCTGGAAAAAGAACCCTGGAATGTGCAGCATTTTGCTTTAAATACACATATGAAATTAAATGTGCATTTAATAAGCTAGAGGATGAGGATGATATGTGGGGCTTGTTTTCTTGTCTTGTGTGGATGTTATTCTCCATCATTATTAGATAGGAGTTTTACTTATTGATACCTTGCTTGCTCTCTGAAACGAATAAGGCTTATCTAATGACACACTTATCTAATACAACATGATACTTTGTTATTCAGTGTGGTGTTATCATGTCCTAGTGATGTTTTTTACTCTGTCTCTTCATCTTTTGTTAAAATTGTCCGAATATGACTGGTTCACCAGAAAGGTTACGCAAGGGAGTAGGTATCAGCACACATTTTATAATGATGTCTGAATTCTTCCAGTGTCAGTATTGCTAACACAGGAGAATCAGTGTTACCTTTACATTGAAAAGAAATCTGAATGATCAGAGATGCGGAAATATATAACTCATGCATGCAAGCAACCTCTGCCCTGCAAGTGACACCACAGATATACTGTTGTCATGAAAGCATTTCACTTTCTGTGGTGATAGCTCAGATAAAACTGATTTCTAAAGACAGATTTCTCCTTTCCCTCTCCTTTCTCACAAAACTCTAATCATTTAACAGAGCAAAGATACAGACACAACCTGTCTTTCAGACAATGACTTTTATTGTGTGTTATATTGCCAGAATTATGCATGTACATGTTAATGTCACAAGTGCAAGATGTTACCCCATTGATTAAAGGAAATTTACGGAAGGGAGGTGGGGAATTTTTATGATAATGATTACATTCTGTTCTCATTTACATCCATATAAACCTAATTTCTATGTAGTTGCTATCGACTTGCACCCATGCTAGATCTGGTCTGCAACATGAAATTAATCAAGCTAATACTGTCAAATCTATGGTAGTATCTAAAAAAAAACACAAATGCTATCTGGCACATTAAGCTTTTGTACCTATAAATATTGACTTGTGGCTTTTTCAAGACCATATGTCATCAACGGGAATTTCTGCAATGTCATTGCAGAGCCCAAACCTCAATGTCAAACTGTATCACCCTCAAGGTTTCCAGGCCACATTTTGTGCCACTGGCATTTTGAAGCCATTATTCTGAACAGGCTGTTTCTCCCTAAGTGGAAGAAGTTGATGTTAAATGACAGGTTTTTAAAATTCTGCACATGCACTAATGTCTTGCTGTGTCAGCTGAAGAGGAACTTAATTTATATTAATGTTTATTAACTAATTGGGATTACATGAAGTTATTTAATCCAGGAGGAACTGGTTAGGGAGAAAACTGGTCAGGGAAAGCCTTTATCTCCCTTTCTCTTCAGCAAGTCCTTAACTTCCTATGCTTTCATATAACTACATGATCTATAGGTGATTGTTCCCCTCTCCTGATTCCAGATGTCTGTGGTGGTGGCTAACCAGCATGTGTGGGTGTTACTGCTGTGCTTGATGGAGAAAACTGCAAACATGGCTTGTACTGTTGGCTTTGGAAGTGCTGAAATGTGTGGTTGCACTGATGTTTTCCAGACCCAAGTGCCATAACTGTGGGGCAATAGCTATAATGTTTGGGATGTGCTTAATAGTGCATGATTTCATGACATGACATGATAATGAATTATTAGCTTGCCTTTGCCAAAAAGGAAAGACTGCTCACCTCATCCAACATCCTCATCTTCACTGTGACTTTTGTGGCATATCTTGAGACAAAGCTGGGTCTCATCTGAGTAAGGGGTTCAACACATTAAATTGAAGAAAATTCACTCGGTGTATCAAGTGGGTGAAATCAGAATGTTTTCACTTCAAGCACAGCAGTGTCAGAGCCAGCATCAGCCTGAACAGGGGAGGAGTGGACAATGGTGACGGGTGTGAGAATTCTCCCTTTCAGCAGCAGGGGACCGTTAGCCTAGAGCAACCTGACATACCTCTGAGGTAGTGTACTGCACTGCAACTCTCTGCAGTCACAAATGCCATTAAGGTTGTTTTTATGTTAAATATTGCCCTATATAAAGTTTAATCAGCAAGGAACAATGTACTTAAAGAGGGCCTTGAGTACTAAAAGGGGGCCTATTTGAAAGATGGGGACAGTCGTTTCAGCAGAGCTTGTTGTGACAGAAAAAGAGGTAATGGTTTAAAACTAAAAGAGGGTACATTCATACTAATATAAGGAAGATAATTTTTACAATGAGGGTGGTGAGACACTGGAATGTCACCAAGAGAGGTGGTAGCTCTCAGCAGGGGGGTTGGACTAGGTGACCTCTAGAGGTCCCTTCCAACCCAGACATTACTATGTTTCTATGTAGATAGTCCATCCCTGGAAACATGAGGTCAGGTTCAATGACTCTTTGAGCAACCTGATTAAGTTTATGTTGTATATCTTGAATATACAGTGTCCATTTGGGGGCTCCCCAATTCAAGAGAGATGGGGATCTACTGGGCAGAATCCCAATGGAGAGCTATGAGACCTGAACATCTTTCCTATGAAGAAAGACTGAGAGAACTGGGTCTGTTTAGCCTGGAGAAGAGAAGGCTGAGAGGGGATCTTACTAATCTCTATATATATCTGAGGGGTGGGTGTCAAGTGGAAGGGGACAGTCTCTTTACAGTGGTGTGCAGTAACAGGACAAGGAATGATGGTTATAAGCTAGAACATAGGAAGTTTCATCTCAACATGAGGAGAAACTTCTTCCCTGTGAGAGTGACAGAGCCTGGAACAGGCTGCTCAGAGAGGTTGTGGAGTCTCCTTCTCTAGAGACTTTCAAACCCTCTCTGGTTACATTCCTGTGTAGCCTCACAATGGGTGACCCTTCTTTGGCAGGGGTGTTGGACTAGATCATTTCTAGAAGTCCCTTCCAGCCCATAACAGTCAATGATTCTATGTTGCTGCTCATTGCAGGGGGGTTGGATTAGATGACCTTTAAAGGTCCCTTCCAACCCAAATGAATCTGTTTCTATGATTCTACTTCACCATCTGAAAATGGAGTACCTCTACATCAAGCCATATTTTTAAAATTTTTTTTTAATATACTAAACATCTATTCTTTTCAGGCAAAGTACAAACAAACTTCCTACAATTAACCCAGGCTAACTTTCCCATAGGAGAGAAATCCAGAGTGCTATTTGCTAATTTCCTATGACCATCCAATTTCTTCTCAGCCATAATAAACTTTCTTGAACCATAACTGATCCCCCCTGTTGCCTCTCCCCACAACACTACAGCACACTTCAAGGAGCTTAGGGGAAGGAATACCAGGAGGAGGTGAGGGGGAGTTGAGGGAGTCAGTCTCTCATTTTGCCATGCCTTGGGATATAGTTGTCTCAATGATGAGATGCCTTTGTCTTTGACCAAGCCTTTTATAGTTAAGCAAGACACGGCCAGTGGTGGCACAAGGCCATGTGATGACACCTACACCAAAAGAGAGAGTTCGATTAGCAGCCTCCAGAAAGAGCTGGACTGACAGATAAAACTTGAACAGAAGCACTGGAAGCAAGAACTTGGGAAGAAAATGAACATTAGCTATTTTTATTGTATTCCCGAGGGAAAGGGATGAGAAAAAACAATGCCAAAAGCACAAGAACAGCTGATAAAGGTTTACTCAGTTTAGAAAATTCTACTCTTTAACATTTTTTATTCTATGAAATATAAATTAAGATGGTACTACTTGAGGGCATTTTGGTGTCTGAATAACTACAAACCTAAGTACATTCTACTTGGTGTCTGAAAACCTTGAAGGCAGAAAAGACTTGAGATTATCCTAACTACACAAATAGGGCATTGTAGGAAATGTCCTCCTTTATCACTCAGTTGCTGGTAAAATAGTGAAAAGAATTTAGAAAACAATGATAAATCCCCAGCAACATAATTGAATGTGTTGTAAAATTTAAATACAATTTATGATTGATTCTTTCATCCTTCTTCTCTATATAAGCCCAAAGCAGTCAAGAAGTAGTAATGCCCTCTGCTACTTACCAGGCATAAGATGAATACAGGTATCTCTCCCGGGTTCTCAGCACCTCCAGATGTGCTAAGCAAGGCTTAATATAAGGCATGTCGGAAAGCCAAATTCAAATTCCCAAATGCAAACTTTCCACTTAACTTTTTTCACAGTGAGCCCACTGAGGAAAGATAGGGCAGGATTTTCCTCCAGGACAAGCAAAAGAACAGGGAAGAAGAAAAAGCTTGCCAGCAACAGCAGATGCAGTTTGGATACATCTGTGGTGTCCTTCATGCTGCCCAAGAGCACTCTAGCAAAGACAGCCATCTCCTGTGGTGGAGTGCACATTCTGCTGCAGCAGGCATCACAGGGAAGGTTGGTATCCACTGGCATCTCCTTTGAGGATATCAGCCAAAAAGGGTGTGAAATGTGATGGTCACAATAATCCAGCTACATGCAATTTATGAATTCTGGCTGACATACAATAGCTGTTGCTTTGAAAAGGCTGCTGCGGGAGGTTGAACTCCTTTGCTTGCTGAGGGATCAGGGAGAATAGAGGGCTAGCCTCCACAATTTGGGCCACAGAAGCCAGTGGACTGATTGAAGCCTGGGAATATTAACTGGCTAAACATCATCACCATCAAATTAATTTTTCTGCCCTACAGGCTGTGTGTGTGCGTGTGTTATTGATGCCAGATTTTAAACACCCCTGAAGATATACCCAATGGACTGAGAGTGCTCATGAGTTGAAGATAATATTGAACTTGCAGATGGCAAAGGGCTATGCTGGCCTAGAGCAGGGAACTCACACATTCCAGGATTTCACTTCATTATATCTTGGAGATGGAGACATGTTGTTGGGACCAATGGTTTCCACTTTATAACACAGATCTCAATGGGTCTCGATGAGATCAAGTAGTATTTATCACACGGTACAACTTGTTACTTTCTAAGCACCACTGTGTAAAGACATCAAAATCCAGTGTATGAAATTATTTTATCTTTCATCTAGTAAGTCTTACTGTATTTACAGAAGTAATATTCTCAATGCAGAATGCTTCTTGATTGCATTTCTCCCAGTATTTATTGTCCAGTGGAGTAATTGAAGTTTCTTCAAAAGAAAGTAGATAGAAAGATTTTGAAGAAAAGAAGCACAAAAAGAGCTAACAGCTATTAATTATTTCCTCTTTATGTATGTAATACAACAGTTTTAGATGCACTTACTTGTAAAGTTATTATACAGTTGTTATGGAAGCGTCAAGCTGTTCACTAAGCCAATGGAAAGCATTTTAAGCAGCACTTAGTGTAAAACCAAATGAATTAATGTGTTATTCATGGGGTTTCTTTGTTTGTTTCCTTGTCTTTTACTTCCACGAGAAAATCAAAATGAAAACCAGAGGCCTGTTCCTGCAAGCTTCTGCTCAGCTGAACCATCCTATCAATCTCAACAGAATGGTGGAAATGTCTAAGAATTATCCACGTGAGCAAAGCTTAGGAATGCCAGCTACCATGACTGATTGCATCGCTGTCTTCAGTGCAGCGCTGGTTTTATAAAGCAAATGCTTTGATTTCAAGATATAAAATATCAATTTCAGTTTTATTATCATGTGTCTTGTACCAAAAGCAGACTGGGCCAGATTCCCTGCTACCGTACAGGCTATATAAGCTTTAGCACTCCATGTAGTGATTTGCACCCAGTTTGAACATGATCTTAATGGCCAAGTGAGAAAAAGGATCAAGAATATGGCTGTGGCTACTACATCACCATAATAAAAAATAAAGAGTAGCTTTATTTTTAGGGATCACCATTCTATTTTCCCTTTTTGTGGGAGATAGTGGTATTATTGGGAAACACTGGACTCGGCATCCCTCGCGGGAGACGCCAAGAGGTTGATATGTCTGGGGGGGTTCCCAGAGAAACTGTGGGAGATTTAAATGCGGTGAAATCAGAAAGCAGTGCTCAGACCACAAATGGTGAGACAGCTGCATTCACACTTGTTGGCGCGTGAGCAGCGTGACCAGCAGTGTGTGGCGGTGCACGAGGAGTCTGCGTGGAGTGCAGCAGCCACAGGCAGACAGGTTGGAGATGGTGTCCACTCAGGCAAAAGTGGTAACCTGTTCTAAAAAGGATGCAGCAACCCAGACAAAGCTGCCACAGAGGCATGTAGCTGTCCAGGGCCTTGGCTGCAGGGAATGCCACAGCCTGTCTCCAGTACTGGATGACAGCATTAACAGGAGGTGTGCAGGGTGTGATCAAGTAGATGACCTGTTCTGCATGGTAGCTAAGCTACAGGATGACACTGAGAAGTTAAGAAGTATCAGAGAATCTGAGGAGGAGATAGATTGGTGGAGTTGTACACTACCATCCCTGAGTCAGGTACACCAGGAGACAGAAGAAAATATGAGCACTCTGCCCTCCTGCCACCAGGCTAACAATAGCAAGCAAGATGAGGGAAGGTGGAGGCAGGTTCCTGCTTCGGGCCACAAGCACCACACTTCCCTTCCTACACTCCCCCCTCAGATACAATTACAGAATAGGTATGAGGTTCTGGAGGTAAAGGGACAAGCTAACAATGACACAGATGACAGTCCATGTCACACACAAGACACATCAAGGTGGAGAGTCTATGCACTCATCTTCAGTGTTTTAGACTCAAGAGAAACACCTCGGGTAAGGCAAATACCTTCCTTCAAAGAAACAAATTCACGGACTAATGACCAGAGAGGAACAAACCACCAAACAACTTGCCATCTTCAGCCTTACAGCATCTAAGCATAGAAGGTGGTATGACTGGTTAGAGATAGGATGAGTCCAGATGGTCTATGAAACCAGTGCATGATCCACAGTTGTTCACAAGCAGCAGTAGCTTGCCATCCTTCAGCAAAGCACCAAGTGCCAGGAAAGGATCAGTCTCCTTTATTAGCATGATGGTGTCATGCATGTACCTGTGTTTTACCGTAAAGTTAATCCCTTTAATTAAACTGTGCTATGAAAAGCTTTCTTCATAGTATGTAATACATTCCCATAGAAACATCCACATTGATCTTAGCTTTTACCTTTAGCACACTTAACTTCTGGGTCTGTAGTAATCTGACACACTTTCTTTAACTATGAGAAAAATCTGTCTTTTTTGACTACAGCAGCACTGATTGATTCTGTGCTTACAGATGGATTCTTTTTTATGGGCTCTTATTCACTGATGCTTCAGAAACCTATTGGTTGGTTGTATTCCCATAGCTGAAATAAACTGGTGGCACAGGAGAAAACTGCCACATTTGCTGAAACGCCACAGACAAATTGCTATTCCTTTAGCTAAACTTTTTTTTTTTTTTTTTCTTTTCCAAGAAATGTGCTACATTTCTAAAGAGACCAATTTTAAGGAAACTGAACACTCTGGCTTTATAAAGAAAAATGAGATATATGAGGGTGGGGAGAAAGTAGGAATATTTCTGCTTATTCTGAAAGTTTTTATTCTTTTCCAGTAAAATGTTATTAAAAGAAGTATTCAAAGTTCAGTGCTGTTGGGTTTTTCTGAAAGGCCTGCAGACTTAACTCATTATTCAGGTGAGTTGTCCAGAGAGGTCAGCAGGCCCATTCCAATGACTGATGACATTTAGCAAACACTTGCAGGATGAAACATTAAAACACCAGTGCTGTAAGTTGCCTCACACTAGCAGGGGACCCCATGTCTGGCGTGTCTTTCAGAACAGGCACAGGATTCCATTCAGGTGCTGACATTTTGGATAAATAGGTAATTTTTAAAATGCCATAACATACTGGCTGTGCTTTGAGGTATGTTCATGTGCATGAGGAAAAGAATGGTAAGGCTGAGTGTATATATAAGCCAGTGAAAGAGTAGCTGTCTAACTTGAGCCATGTTCCTTTGGGGAAAAGGTCCTTTACACTTTTGGTCTTTTCATTAAATTGCTTTGCCATTATCTGTAACTCTAATTTTCTTGCAGGCTTCCCCTGGGAACAGAGAAAGGAATGGACATATTAGAGGGATCAGACAGCTGTGAGTACAGAATCTATTGTGAAGTTACAGTCAAATTATTACAGGTCTAATCCTGGGGCATGTCCAGAATCCACAACCCTTTCTAAAGTCAGAATCAGGAGCCCTCTGCATCTCACAGAAACAGGCTAGAGCAGAATAAGGACTCATCCAAGCTATTGCTAACAGCAACAGAATTTTTAGACCTAAGGCCACAAGAGATTTAACCTCCTAAATCCAGGATTCCCCAAGCATTTTGACAGCTGTGTATCCTGACAGGTACCTATATTAACTTGTATGACTACATATCCACCACTGCACACACAACTGTCACTGAACTGTTTGGCACTTTCAACAATATCTTCATTTTGGAACAAGGCTTTTTCTCAATGCAAGCTCACCACAAAAATAGCTGTTTTCACTAACATGGAATCCACAAAACTGGAATGAGATTGGGTATAAGTAAGCCAGCAGCTGCAAAACTTGTAATTAAATTGTTAACTAGCCTTATTTCGAGCTGCATTCAGATCTGGTTCAGGTCCACTTCTGCAGGTGGTGAAAGGTCTCACCTTTGTGAAGTTCATGATACTTTCATTGGAACAGTGATATCAATTCCACCACAAAAATCTTCTGAGATTTGAGGATTAGCTGAGTTTTGTTACACTGTTGGCGAGTTATGGAAGGTAAGAGTAATACTAATGTAATAATAAGACGACTGTGTTATTAACATAATTGATTATTCCAGATATAGGTAAATTTTGCATATTTCTTGTCCTCATTTTAAAATCAATGGACCAGTGTATTATGTTGCCAAATTCACCAGGAGTTGTCAAATACTTGGCATAGTAATTGAATGATGACACAGCAGGAGGGTGTCACAGTTTAGGGTCAGGGTGGCACCTTAGACCTATAACAGATGCTTTCTGTTAACCACCCTCCCTCCCCAAGGGGGAAGAGAAAGGGAATAGGGAGAGAGACTTAGCGATTAAGAAAGGAAACTAGAACAGCTTGAATAAGAATAATAATAATATAGAATATGTACAAACATGTACAAAACCAGTATCGAACCAAACCCCTCGATGGTAATTCCATCACCTTCACCACTGACGCTGTAGAGCAGGCACTGGGAGAGTCCCAGACCGGGCCCTGCAGCAGACAGGAGCTGTGATCAGGAGCTGGATTCTGGTACTGTGTTCAGGAACACACCGATTGGGATTGAAGGCAGAATGGACAGAGTCCTCCTGGGATGCTCCAAGGAAGGAACCAAAAGAGGACCTGAGTCAAGCTGAGCAAAGCTGGCAAAGCGGGACAAGAGGGGAGAAGAGCCCAGGAGCCCCCAGAAAGAGGGCGAGTGAGCAAGCAAGCAAGCAAAGAAAACTAGCAAGCAAGCAAGCAAACAAAACCAAAACTAGCAAGCTAACAAAAAACCCTATAGACCCTTCAGATTCCTCTGCTTTATACCAAATATGAAGTACATGGGCTAGAATCCCTTGTTGGTCAGTTTGGGGTCACCTGCCCTGTCCCCTCCTCCCTGCAGGTGCAGCTTTTCACTTTCCTGCACCCCCAATGTGGTGCACAAGATCCAGCAGTGGCCTTGGTCTGCACACCAGCCCTTGGTAGTGACTCTGACCATGGGGTGTTACCACTGCCTGTGCAAACAGGCTGCTGACTGCAGACAGTACAGTCAGTTAGATCAGACTGAGCTGAAAAGTAAAATCACTGAACAGAATTGTTGTGTTCTCACTCAAACCAGGACAGAGGGAAACAAGGACAGATACCAGTAATAGTAAAAAAAAAAGGTTTCCTGGGATGGTAAGGACACCAAACTGTCAGGGTCTAAGCTCAGCAGGCAGCTAAGCACCATGCAGCTGCTCGCTTGCTCCGCTACCCGACAGAGGGATGAGGAGGAGAAATGGAAAAAAAATAAAGCTCTCAGGATTGAGAAGTAAACATTTTAAAAGCTAAACTAAAGTTAATAATTATAATGATAATAATGAAAAAGAATATTAATGTAACAAAAGGAATACAATAAAAAGAGAAAGAAATTAAACTCAAGACAAATGATGCACAACGCAGTTGCTCACCACTCACCGACCAATGCTTGAGAAGTGCTCCACACTCCCAGCCAACTCCCCCCCAATTTATAGACTAAGCATGATGTTCCATGGTATGGAACATCTCTTTGGCTGGTTTCAGTCAGCTGTCCAGATCATGCTGCTCCCTCCCAGCTGCTTGTGCACCTTCTTTCTGGCAGAACATGGGAAACTGAAAAATCCTTACTTTAGATAAGCACTATTTAGCAAAAACTAAACCATCGGTATGTTACCAGCGTTGTTCCAAAACCCATCACTGTACCAGCTACTAGGAAGAAAATTGACTCTATCTCAGCCCAAACCACAACACAGGCTGAGGGTAAAAGCACTAGTCCTGGTTGTACATACATGTATGACAGGCTCTACTTTTCATTTTCAGAGTTACCAACATGCAGAATGCTCTGAACATGAGGTGTAACAGCATGTAGGAGAATCTATGTTTTAGTCAGGCCTGTAAAAATGCAGGCAGAGGTTGGAGATGTGACTGACATTTGTCTGGCTGTGGCTGTCACAGTATGAAGAGCAACCAGTGCTCCAACTATTGCACTTCAGGTCCTCACAAGCTCAAGCATGGACCCTCCAGAGTCACCACACTTTTCACTTCTGGGAACAGAGAGACGCATCGCACCAGAACAGCACATCAGTATTTAACGATACAGAAAAGTACTCTGTGGAAAGGAAGGCAGCCTAGGAGCTCTTCTTCCAGTGGTTGGCTACTAATAATGAATGGTGATCACTTTTAGTTCTAGAGTGAAAGATGTTTTGAGGGTTACAATTCTATTTGCTACCCTGTTTCTTGCAGTGCTGACTTCACAGAGCCATGGTGATGACTGGTGTAATAAACCAATAATTGGGCTATTTAAACTTGAATATCGATCTCCTGCCATCATGGTTAAAGAAAAAAATACCACGTTAAGTTCTTTTCTGATTGATTTTTTTCTAAACATGTCAATTTACATCACTAAGTTTTAAGACAGCATTGATTTGAGCGAGAAAACAGATGCAGAAATATTAGTGAAGGTGTAATTAGCATGCTTTTCTCCCTTTTTCAAGATTGACTTAAGATACCTCAGTGACAGAACATTTTTTCAGCTGATAACCAAACATTGCCTTAGGGAGAATGCCCTCTTATGACGTTCATCCCATCCTACTTAAGCAGAGATGGGTGTTTTTAATGCAATTCATTTCATAGCAGACACACTATTATTGCTGAACACAGACTTCCATCCAAAGTAGGACATTTCCCGGTCAGATTTGCAAAGCTGTGACAATGATTTCCCTGAATGGCTTAATTAGATGCTATCTGTGAAACATTTATAAATGCAATTGCCTTCTTACAATATATTCTCTTTTTCCACCCTTACCTTCGACTTAATTTTGTGTATCAGTTTGCTTGTAGGTACAAAGACTGAGGTCTTGCCATCACTTAGAATGAAACAAATTGATTTATCT
Source organism: Chloroceryle amazona (assembly GCA_027560015.1). Taxonomy (NCBI): domain Eukaryota; kingdom Metazoa; phylum Chordata; class Aves; order Coraciiformes; family Cerylidae; genus Chloroceryle; species Chloroceryle amazona. The sequence goes on from JANHFX010015627.1 coordinate 31,572, forward strand.
CTGACTATTCTAATTATGCCACAGTAATCACTTTGCCCCACTGACGACCTCCACCTTGGTTCTCACACTGGAGTTGTAATTTGGTTTCTTTGTTGACCAAGATCCTCATTCATCTCAACAAGTTACTCTAAGCACTGTCTGCATGGGGATTGTTGTATTGCTTTTGACTGCAGTCTGGATTGAAGCAGCAATTGTCTGTAGTATTCACCTCTAGGGCATTATTAGAGATGAAAATGAGAACGCACCTAAATGGGAAGACAAGCATCCCTAAATTTCCCACTCTTCACAGCAAAATACCATGTCATTTACAATGAAGGGAGTAGTTATGGAATGACAGTTAAATTTATCAGGAGTATATGGAATAGAATATTAATCAGTGCAATTAATTTGTGCATAACAGACTTGCTGGAAAAAATGCATTTTAATTTGTTAAAAGTTTGACATTGACACAGAGTTTATACATATAGATACATCTTAAGTGAAAGCACAGAACAACTTCTCCTTTCTCATGTAAGCACCCATCTGGTGAAAAGAATAAATATTTAAGTATAACTCTTTCCACAAATGAGGATGCTTCAATCACATATAAGTTTGCCATTGGCTAGGTAGAGACTCTCTCTTTAATTTTAGTATTCTACATTGGGTTACTGCTTTTCCCTCTTTATTATATCTGTAATGCTTTCATTTCTTCCTCAGTTACCTCAGTTTGAAATGCTTTCAATAGTCACTTGTGGTATCATTTCCACATTATCTATTATTTATTTACATGTTGCTAATAATACAGTATTTCACCTGTCAAGAAACCTGATGTCTAGACTTTTTCCCACTTCCTTACAGTTGAATGATAGATAAGTTGCACCTACTGGATATGTTTCTTAATACTGGATAGTATATAGATCACTAGTTATGTGGATGTGACACAGAAGAACTAAGTTTTGCTGAAGGAACAATGTCTTTTAACAGCTGTACAAAGGGTATCATGTAGATATATTCTCAGATCCTCAATTCAAGCATATTTTTGCAACAAAGTAATAGGCATGTATGGATTTCTCCTTAAACATAAATTGTGAAAGTCTCAAACTTGATTAGGAAGCACGTACATGTCAATTTCCTCTTGTCCTTCAGAGCAATGTAAGTGCCTGAGATATGTAAATATAATATTCAACTTCATGTCATCAAACACAGGTCCTTTTCCACCTTTTCCACCATGCAGCTGCCCAGCCACTCTTCCCCAAGCCTGTAGCATTGCATGTTGTTTTAACCCAAGTGCAGGGCACATCACTTGGCCTTTTTTGAACCTCATACCATTGGCCTTGGCCCATCAATTCAGTCTATCTAGATCCCTCTGAAGATCCTTTCCACACTCAAGCAGATCAAGACTTCTGCCCAACTTGGCATCATCTGCTGCATAAGTAGCATCAGGACCTCTCAGTGGCAACTTCTGTCAGTCACTGTCTACAGACCAATGTATTCTGGCTTCCCATTCAGGTGAAGTCCACAAGAACACTGGAGAAAGCATGATATAGCACCAAACTAGTATTCCTGCTTATACTATATTTCAAAATGGCCCAATGTGACTCTTTGAATATTTGTTATACAACAGTCTGCCAATACATTGCAATGCTCCTTATAAGTTTTCAGAGCAGGTGATTTCTCAAGGGTGTAGTAAAAGTGTGCTCTGTTGATTTGGCATCTAAAGAACTCCTATAATCAAGAGGTTCACACTGACCAAGACACAGAATCCATTCTCCAGTGGCTCTTAACTTGTCGTGCAATACCAGAAGCCTAGACAAGGAGAGAGGCTTGTTATGAATGACACAGTTGCAAGTGTTCAATGGCTCTCTAGGGAACTTTACTTAAGCTTCTCTAGACAGTAGATTCCACAGTAATTTTCTTGCTGTGGAAAGACTGGAGAAGTTCAACACAAAACTTATCTGCTGACACCCTAGAATACCAGGAAATTATTGCACTGTACCATAGCTCATCCTAATTAAATTGACCTGGATTTTTAAAGTTCTCTTGACAGATTGTTCCTTGTCATCAGTTAAGCTTAGCTACTCAATAAATTTATCTTACTTCATAAGAAATAATATCAATAGGTCATTACTTCACTTGAAATGGCCATTTTCTCTCCCAAACCTTTCATTTAAGATGGAAGGCTAAATTACAGTTACACATCTCAGGCTGTGTTTCCTATAGCAAGCCTTTGCGCTTAACAGTTTTACTTCTCTGTATTCTTTTAGATCACAAGGAATCTGAAAAACAAAACATCCGTTTGTGATCTTGAATATATATACAAAATTATGACCATATACATACATATACACATACAGAAAGACAGATAATTTCGGATTCAAAGCCAATTTTGTTTGTGCGTATATGTGTTTCATGTATGTATGTCTGTTACATGTAAAGAGAGGGACAGGATTCAGATGACTACAAGTTGCAAAAGTAGATATGACATTTGAATATTTGATTTGATAGCAGAAGTGCTTCTTCTCACTTGCTTTATATGTTACATAAATTAATGTTTCAAAACAAACAAAAAAAAACAGGTTAAAATTGTATGAGAAAGTTTAGTTAGCAGGTAGTACTAGACAGTGGATCGAGTTTGAATACATACACTTTTCTTTGTTGCAACTGCACTGCTGTGCATGAGAACAGAAAAATTTGCCAGTAACATATTGTTCTGAACATACAGTGATGCAAGCAGTGTTTCTTGGAGGTTTTCAATGCCACTTTTGAGAATTTGCATGAATGAAATAAATTAGATTTTGTACAGAAATGCTAGGAATGTTTTCCCAGAAGAAAGTACATTACAGCTGAAATGTGTCAGTCTTTCATCTTCAGCGATAATATAGAACATTAAGTAATAAGTATTTCTTCCCATAAAGCTTTATCACATATGTTCAGTTAAATACTGAGCAACCTCTGGGCAACTGTTGTGGGTTCTTATCACGAACATTTATTATTCAAATAACATTATTAACAACATTAATAAAAACATGATATCTTTTTGTGTTCATAAATTTAGACTGAAATCAATGTGTTATGATTTTGTTGTCAGTTTGAAAGAGGCCAGAGACACCACTGGCTGCATAATCATCTAAAAGAGAAAATTATGCCTTGTAAATACAGAGGGATTATGTGTATTGTCAAGGTCACAGGAATTAAATAAAGGAAGTTGCAAGAGCAGTCATGAAAATTTGTATGGATGTTCCACAAATTGACCTCGGCCTACAAGATTATGCCCATCCTATCAACCACTACATAGCCAATCCAGTTTGACCACATAGGAACTGTGATTTGAGTTGTGGGGAGACGAGGGAATTCACTTTTTTTTTTTCATTTCTTTGAGGCACAACTTTATTTCATATATTTCCCAAGACAGTTATTTTTTTTTAAGTAGCCTATTCCCCCAAAGGTTTTAATTGCAGCAAAAATGTCTTTTCATCCTATTTTCTCATAGATCTTATAACTGAAGGAAATATTACAGACTAGCTTTCCTGTCAGGATTTGTCTTAATGCTTTTCATATACCCTTTTAGTCCAAAAACTTTTTGAAATTGCCTTAAAATCCAATAAAATTAACCCCTACTTACTGATTAAAGCTTAGACCAATGCTTAAAAGAAAGTCCGAATAATTAAGGACTTAATTAAGAAAATATAATTTTCATTCTTCAATCCCTAATTTCAAAATGCTGATAAATAAAATCACTGCTGCCAATCCCAGAATGTTGGGCTGAGAAATAGGATCTGCATCTTGGGTACTGTTAAGTATGTGTGTGCATTTATGTACACACAACTATACTTATAGCTAAATTTGGAATCTTTATGTTCACAAATAATCTTTCTAGGTTGAGTTGAGAAATGCCAGTCATTCTTGTGGGACTCATTTTGAGTTAAATATTAAAAATATACTCTGTTGCATTTCTTTCTGCCTTCTCATGATAATTCCCAACATATATTTAAAAATAGTTTAGAAGTCATAACAGGAAAAAAGCATAAATCAAACTGTAGATTAATTGCTTTTTCTACCCTTCGTTGTGCCAGGCAGACAGCCATCCTCTTTTCCTTCCAGCCTGAACTACCTAGGTGCACACTCAAAAGGCATTGCAGAAAAGTGCAGCTCTCTGACACTCTGCTCTGTGTCTCTCCTTACTGAAACTGTCAATACGTGAACACATTAAAGACTTCTTGTCTTTTGATATGTGAGCATTGCCTTGGGATATGCTAGTCACATCATTTTCTCTCAGCAGATAATGATTTCCCATCTTCTACCTTGTCCAGAGTTGGGATTTGTGGGGAAGGGAAAGGCTTGTCCTATTACCTTTAAAACCCAGTTTTCTGGGACTTGTGACAGATCTTTTATCAAAAGGGAAATATGACAAGCCCACTGAATATAATCTAAAGTCTCTCTCCTGTCTTTCAAGGACCTCCAACCCACACAAACTCTCCTCATTTGAAATGTATCTGCTGTTCCCAAGCTCATTTTCAGCACTCTTGACACTTCTTTTTCTGAAATCTTCCTATTCCTCTACGAAATAATAATCATTGTCAGGAGACTGTGAAAATGAGCACGCAAGTGTTAAATTCTTCCAGATAGCCAAAATCTTATGGTAATTGAAGACATCAAATCAAGGTAGTACTGGAGGCAACAAGAAGGCAGGAGTTCACAGCAGAAGTCCTGAGTCACTCTTCCACAACAGCCTGAATCAATTAACTTCCACCAGGGGATCTGGGTCTCAGATTGGTCCTGTGACAAGATGCAGCCAGATCCTGTGATCCCAAGGTATATATCAGTATGAGAGACATGCTTGGGTACTTTATCTACTAAAAAAAAAAAATATCATGAGCAGCTGTCCCGTATTGCAGGAGCTGTATGCCACTGTGAAATATTGCTCCTTGTCAGGCTATGAACTCTTTAAACTGACATTTAAATTGCATTTAGGAACAATTGTTTTCTAACTCTTGCCCAGACGAGGTGTTGGAAGAGGTATCTTTTGGACAGACCTGCACTTACCTCCTATAAAAATCAAACCTATTCTGTTGGGTATAACTTTTGACAGAAAAGAGAGAGAAACAGAGCCCAAGCCTCCTCTGCTCTGCCCTGGTGAGGCTGCATCTGGAATATTGTGGCCAGCTGTGGGCCCCTCAGCTCAAGAAGGACAGGGAACAGCTCAAAAGAGTCCAGTGCAGAGCCACAGAGATGGTTAAGGGAGTGGAACATCTCCCTGCTGAGGAAAGGCTGAGGGAGCTGGGGCTCTTTAGCTTGGAGAAGAGGAGACTGAGGGGTGAGCTCATTAATGTTTATAAATATGTCAAGGGTGAGTGTCAAGGGGATGGAGCCAGGCTCTTGTCAGTGACATCCAGTGACAGGACAAGGGGCTACGGGTGCAAGCTGGAACAGAGGGTGTTCCATATAAATTTGAGGAGAAACTTTGTCACGGTGAGGGTGACAGAGAAGTGGAACAGGCTGCCCAGGGAGGTTGTGGTGTCTCCTCTGGAGGCATTCAAACCCCACCTGGATGCATTCCTGTGTGACCTGCTCTAGGTGATACTGCTTTGGAAGGGGGTTGGATCTTTTGAGGTCCCTTCCAACCCTGAACATTCTGTTATTCTGTGGAATGCATTCATGAAGTTTCACACGTCTTGTAAAATGCAGTGCCCCAGAGCAAGCACACTATTTGCTTCTGCCTATGTTTAGCCAAATAGGCACTGAGGCGCAAATGATAATAGATGTCCTCAGGAGCCTAAAAGGGTACTT
>JANHFX010015628.1:0-51251 GCA_027560015.1 Chloroceryle amazona
CAATTCTTGGTAGTAACTCTAAACATGGGCTGTTATCACTGCTGGCAGTAGACACTGCAAAAACATGCTGCTAACTTCAGAAAGTGCTGGTAATTAGAAGTATTGAACTGAAAAGTAATATCACTGAACAGAATTAGTACTGTTTTCACCCAAACCAGAACAGTGGTCATGGAGATTCTGGGCAGAAAGTTGGAGTAGATGATCTTGGACATCTTTTCCAACCTTAATGATTCTATGATTCTTTGTATTTCAGTTCAACATTTTATTTTTCCATATATGAATCTGTAATACTATTTATACTATGTTGGTACAGGTATGTCATAGCTGAAGTGAACTAAAAATTTTCTTACTGAGTTTTCAGGATTTGTTTCAAATAAGAGTCCTTTCCCTCTCTCCCTTTCTTTCTTTAGAGGATGTTTGAATTCCTTGATCTGGATACAGAATTGATGTAGACATCTACACTAAGGGTTGTAATGTTGTTATTTCTGTTTATTGCTATAAGAAGTGTGACCTGTGATATGAGCGGCTTATTTACAATTAGCTGTAAGATGAAAAATCACCTTCAATCTTTTAAGTTGTAAAACTGGGAAAAATTAGCATGGTATTCCCTCAAAACAGGGAAATTGCTTGTGTTTTTCTAGAAAAGTATATCTGTATACACTATATACTATATTTATGTTATACTAAATTGTTAGTATAACAAAAGTAGATATTGTTATAAAATTCTCATTTAATTGTTCTGTGTAGCCGTCATGACCCACGGGAAGACATTTGAAACTCTTAAAGTTCTCCTTATTGTATTTGCAGATTCACATAATAGATTTTGATGATGAAAACAATATTATAAACAAAAATGTTCTCCTTCATCAAGTGGGTGAAATTTGGCACATTAGTACCAGTCCTGCAGATAAAGGTGTACTAGCAACCTGCTACAATAAAAGTAAGTCTTTTTTAACCACGTTAAGCTTGTTGAAGTATTTTAGTATTTTTGAATGTGCAATGATTGAACATCTAGCTATGTGTAAACATGTTAAATTGGAAATGTCAGCACAGACATTTTAAAAAAAAAATCTGCTCTATCTTTACCTATACCTCATTTGCCTCAAACACTTAGGTCATCTTGGCTAGAATTCTACTTTTGCATTCATATCAAGGAAAGCAGCAAAATAAAAACAATGATCGCCTGATTAATGCAAAGCATGGCAAATAAAACACATTTCTGTTATGTTAGGCGTTATTCTTTTTATTGTTTTATATGTTTCCTTTTGAAAGTGGAAGTAAATGTCTTTCAAAACAGCACCACGCCAGCATCAAGCTCCATTTAAAATTGCACATGAACTTTGTATGCAATGTTGTTACATGTGAACTGTAGATATGCCTACAGAGAATGAAAATTCTTATCTAACGATCTCATCAGAAACAGTAGGAATGGTCCTTGCATAACCTAACACTAAGTGCACAGCTGTTGAGATGAAGGAAGGATCTCTCTGCATTTCCTAGGTGAGGCAAGTGTGAAGACTTGCTGTCATGAGCAAGTATATCCACTTGCATCACTTGAGGAACGGAGTACTTTTTCTCTCTGACAAGCAAGAAATCTGTGCTGTCAGTTGGAATAAATATTATTTCTTCTAGAAAATACTAGTCCATTCTTTCCTGGTAATACAGTCCAAGAACATAAGAATGAAATTTTGAGTTTCAGGCTTTGTGTATCTGTGGACAGCTGTAAAGATGAGAATCTCTACAGCTGCTGCTTAACTGTGTGGCTACATTAGAGAGAAGGTTCTGGGATTGCTTGCTTGTCCTAGTTTTCTGCTGGATTGAAATAAAAATGCTAAAATTTTAATTTCTTTCAGAAGTCTTATGTGAATCTTTTGAAGATAATTATAGAAGATAAATAGACTAATAAAGAGCTTTCTCTGTTTTCTAAACTCAAAGTGATCATGGGTATTTTGACTGAGAAAGTACTGAAATGGTGTTGGTATGTTTTTGTTTACTCTCTACTGTCTGGTTGACTTACTGGACATAACGTCCTCATTTTGCTAGTGATCCGTGGAGAAACTGAGAAAGCCTGAAGTTCTTCAGTTAGTAGTTTTTTGGCTAGTTTCAGAGGAGAAACTGAGAAAGTTGTCTGAAGTGTCCTTTAAAGAAAACCAAAATGTCTTTCTAAATTTCTCTAGCCTTTCTGAGTTGATTGCCCTTTTTTTTGTGTCTTCTTAAGAATATTGTGCTGCACAGAATAGTGTGAAACATTTTAAAGATTATGCACCTCTTTTCCTACATGACTGAGCAGCAAGGTGATACAAATTAGCTTCTCAAGTTCAGTTTTCCATGTATGTAGTGTGCTGTTTCATGTTAACCAGTCGTAATTTACAAAGAATCACAGAATGACAGGGGTTTGAAGGGACCTCTGGAGATGATCTAGTCCAAACCCCTGCCAAAGCAGGTTTGCCTGGTTCCAGGCTGGTTTGGAATCTCTCCAGAGGAGGAAACAACCTCTTGGGACAGCCTGCTCCAGTGCTCTGTCAGCCTCAAAGCAAAGAAGGTTTTCCTTGTGTTTAGGTGGAACTTCCTGTGTTTGAATTTGTGTCCATTACTCCTTGTCTCTGGGCACCCCTCAAGAGAGGCTGTCCCCCTCAACTTTTATCTATTTTTTGAGCTCAAGTATTGTTATAGACCGTATGTTGAAAACAAATATAGGTCTTCTTGAGAAGAGTGTAAAACTATTTATGTTAATTATAGCATGTTACAGGAATTCCTTATAGCAATATGCATGTTAATTGAAAATCCTCCTTGAGAGCGAGCTCACTGAGATTGCTAGAATTAAGCTTCTATCTAAACACTCTAAGTTTCTGTGAGATTTCTCGTTTCCATTAGTGGACCTATTAATTTATATGCATGTTTTCTATTCTAGTTTCTTTGTGTTCCAGCTTTGGTTGGCCTAGTTTCTGAACATTAACCTGTATTTGTACTTCATGCATCTTTATTTGGAATCATGAGCCATAAACTTTCTGCAGAAAACAAGATCTGATTCTTAAATGATTATTGACAACTCTAAATAGCAACACGTAGAACAGAAAGCACACAGCACAGGACTCCAGTAATCAGGAATACTGAGTTTAGCAGACAACTTATTTCAAGTAGTAATGCAGACAAAATAAGCAATTGAAACCTTTAAAACAGTTGTAAGTATTGCATTTGTTTTGTTATTTTAGGAAGACTATTTTCTTCACTGAAGTAGCAGTCAAATGAGATAATGCTGTCAGGAGCAGTCATGGGTATTGTGAGCGTCTCTTGTGTCTGAGCCCAGTACTACTGGCAAATCTTGACTACGGCTGAAACTGAGAGACTGAAGAATTGTGATGTATGTCCATTATTAGCAGCTGTTTTTTGACATTGCTCAAATTAACCATGAAATGTGGAATCTTGTACACTTTGCATTCCATAGCTTATTGAAGTAAGCTAATGGAACAGGGCGAAGCACTCCTGGGCAGGGGGAACCACACAAAAAAAACCAAACCACTTTGAAATTTACTCTCTTATATGGGAAAAGATACTGTTTTCTTTAGTTTCTTACACTTCTAGATACTTAGCATAACCAGGGTATGAATAAGGTCCTATGTTGCTTTGTGGGGAAAAAAAAAAAAACATAATGCAGTGGGTACAAACAGAAGAGCACTTTTCACAGCTCTTACATTCTTTGTTTTTCATCTGAGAGAAGTGTGCCTTTCATATAGCAGCTTTGGGGAATATAGTAATGGTTGCATTGAAAGAGTAATACTGTGCACCTACTTTGAAGAGAGATTTTTTTGCGTCTTGATTAACTTTTTTATTTTATTTATTTTAAAAAGTGCTTTCCCCGGATTCTAGCAGTGCTTTTTTTTTTTTAAATCATACCATGTTTTTCAAATGCAATGAAAAGTTTTTTTGAAGTGTCCTGTTGTTATATCCTGTTACACTATTGAGACATTTAAACTCTTTGCAATTATCATAAAAAAAGTCAAGTCTTGCTGTATATTTTGAGATATGAGCGAGCTAATGTTACTTACTTGTCTTTCCTCTTGTATGGATAAAATTTAGCAAAACAATGTAAACACAAAACTTTTTGTGAATTTCTGCTGAATGCTAAGAATTGCATGAGGGAAAGGGTACTTGTATTCAGCTGGTAACACGTTATTTGTGGGATCAGAAATAACTGGAAAGTTGTAAGCCTTCTATGTGTGTTTGAGAACCATGCTGATGTGATAATTTTGGGAAGTTTATACTTTTTGCGTTGAGATGTCTTGAATTGATTTAACAGGGCTCTTAATTGAAAGTTGAAACATCTTGGATGGGAAAGTTATGTGTGGATTTTTTTCTCTTATTATTTTTTTTCTTCAGAGAAGACACTTTAGCTACTTCTAAGCTTGATGGTGTGAGATTTTACAGATGTGAAGCTTTTTTAAAGTGTGTGGATATGTATATAAATATGAAGGTTTTTTCCCCCTGAATCATACAGGTAGGAAACCCCTTTCAAAAGGAGTGATACTAATATGGAAGCAATCTACCCCTGTTATTCTGGGAAATACACAATTTTTTTAATTATTGTATTTTTTTTCCTGCTTCATGGATATGTGAAATCTTTTTACTTGTCTATGACATGTATAAGTGCAAGAGGCATAAGGAGGTAGAACTTCAAATGTAGATTATTATTATTACTATTATTAGTAGTACACCTACTGAAGAGCAATTCATGTGCTCATGAGTCATAACAGCTATAGGCTTCCCTGTCAGTGAAAGTGAATTTCCTTGTTATCCACTAGACTTTTAGGTGCTGGCTTCTGATAAATTCAGGGTATTTTTTCCCATAAATGGCTAAACTTGAAAGTGACCATGATTCAGTCATTATCTTGAGATGAGCTTTTATTTTTGAGAAACTCTAGGTAAGATCTGTCTAAAGTGCCGAATACTGTATATTTCAACAATTACAGGCAGACTCTGCTCTTATATTTGGCAGACAGGTCAAATAAGAGTTACTGTCCTTCTACATAAAGCCTATCGGAATATTTATTGTTTACTGGCATATTGGTTCTGCAGTCTCTTTAAATTCTTATCCTTTCAAGAAAAGAAACTTAAAGTAAAGTATCTTAGATAAATTTCTCTGTGACTTCCTGAGAACCAGAAAGTTAAAACCTTGCTGAATATGAAGTTTGGGAAACTATGTTCTCTAAACAATGAATAAAGTTAAATGCTACTCTGTATTCATTTCTTCAAGATATTCTACTAGGGTATTGCTATGTAAGTAGGTTTTAAAGAAGAAAACAGGCTTTCCTTTCTCTGAAGTCAAAACCCAGGAAAACTCCTTTTTCATGTTGCTGTCAGTACTATTTTGATTGCTAATTTTGATAGTCTTGCATCTTTTCATCTGGATGGTACTATTAACTAGAATAATACTGGTTCAAATACTGTTGGAACAAATACATCTATGGATATTAACCAGAAATTCCATTTTCTAGGCCTTTTTTCTTTAATATAAAGACAAAATTGTGCAACTCTCCACCCCTCCCCATGCACACACACACACACAAAATACTGATTTAGAAAAATCACAGAACTGCAAAGAGAAATTTATTCTACTCTGTTCCTGTCTTGATTATAGTGATTCCCCCTCCCACCAATGATGTATATATCACTTAGGGAATTTTATAGTATTACTACTGATGTTACAGGAAGATTATTATTGAGTGATATGCTTACTAGTTATGTGTAATCTTGCCTGACTTTCAGCAAAGATAAAAAATTTTCTATGCATAGTACGTGCTTATAGTACACATTTCTAACATACTCAGTGATGCTGTATGTTAGAAATGCATAAAAACCATTCCTATGTAACTGTCATTGCTAATAAACAAGATGTACAGTTGGTGGATCTAATAATTGATCAGAGGTGACAATGTTTTTCTGCTTTTTGTTACTTGCTACTTTTGCCATTGAAAATCACTTGTCTCATATTCAAATTGTAGTTTGTATATAGCCAAAGCATGATAATACCTCAGATGTGTTGTGATAAAGCCTAAAATCTGTATAGTAACAGATAAAGTTTTGTAAGACTTATTAAAATTGAGATGCAAAATTAACAAATATGATTTCCTAGGTTTTTTTTAAAGAAACTTGGTGGTGGTGGAGGGGGAAATAACAGAATAGCAACCTGTGAACCTAGTTGCTTTCCTATATTTTAGAAAAAAATGCATTCTTCAGATCCATGGTTTAAATAAATAAGTTAAAATCCCTGACATGTGAGCTACCTATTTCAGGTAGCCATTAAACTGAGAAGTATCACACACCACACCCCCCCCACTCCCCGCAATGTATTTAGCAGCTATTTGGTAGTGTGAGCATTGTCACAATTATCAATGCTGTATTTTAGCCCAGATTCCCTAACTGAGGGGAGGAAAATTTATGTGAAAGAAAATAAGTATAAGAGGGAAAATATGGAATAAAATATGAATATCTTAAGGAAGAGGGAAGAACGTTTGACTTATTAAAATTAATACTATGTTAATACTATATCTAGATGAATTGATGTACTGTGAATTTGTTAGTTACTTCTGTGACATATCTGTGCAACGTTTTTCCTCTGTACTGTAGCAAGTCAACTGAATTAAAATGGGGTGAGGTTTTTTGTCTTGAACATGTTAAGATTTCTACTGACAGCTTTAAAAAAGGTAAAAATTAAGAGGAAAAATTAATTAGGTAGTCTTCTAGGTTTAGATATTAAATTAGACTGTTGACATTCAGTATAATACAGATTAGATTTTTAAAGAAATCTAAGGGACTTTAATAGTGCTCTAAGGAGGAATATGAGCAGATAACAGACTAGACTGTGTCTAATTTTTATATGTAAAGTAGGTGATGGAAGTCTCACCTCTAGGATCAGCTGAGAGAAGTGAGATCCTTTGGTTAAGATGAAGTTGAGGAATACTTGGAAGTTGATTTCTGAGTTATGCCCTCTTTCACAGTCCAGTTTCTAATACACTGTCATCAGATGTTTGAAAAATTTACCTGCTGGCTGGATGCACAGTGGTAGGTGCAGGATGTGTTTTTTTATGACTCTGTGTGTCTTGCTTATGCTGTTTCATATAGAACTTCATTTTAATCTGCTCTCCTATTTATGCATCCCTCCCCTTCTTTTCTCACCTGCCTTTTTAGGATTGCCATGGAGGCACCCACAAATCAAAGGGCAGCCTCTATCCAAAATGGGGTTTTATTGCCACCTAAGTTGCCCAGCACTCCTCCTGACCAAAATATAAGGTCGGATGTCTGTTGGGAATTAACTACTACACAACTAATTCCTAAACCTTATGGAAAGATGAACCAAAATGGACACACACTTTCTAATCAAGGGGAAGCCTCCCACACCAGAGTGCCCAAGGTGCCGTGCACCCAAAGGGGGAGCTGAGGCTCACTCAGTCCATGGCGCCTCACTCAATCCATGGAAGTATCTTTGGATGGTATGTCCAAGGGGAGGGTCCTTCTGCCAGTCCTGCTGCTCTGCGAAGAACCAACTCCTCTGGCTCTTAGGCAGGATCCCATTTATACCTTAGCTGAGGGTGCACTGTGGTCATTCTTACTGGTTGAGGGGACCAGCCCAGACAAAACACAAGTGCAGACCCCGAGATGCCGGTTAAGCACTGGGAGGTGCAGCTTAATGGCCAAGATGCCAAAAACCTCCAGCACATCCTGTTTGCTTTGTCTTTTGGGGGCGGCTGCACCTGCCACAAGGATACTGTTAAAATGGAGCTGGACTATTTCCTAAGGACTTTAGAAAGTAAATTTCAGCTACATCATGAATGGAATAGGGAAGATAGAAGGATTTTTCTTTAGGCCATTTGAAAGGCTTTGCAGACACGCCATTTTGGTAGCAATGAAATGGTTTCTTTCTCAGTGATTTGAGTCTGGTCTCTGGACATCAGAATACTTAGTAAAGAGAGTGAGTGCTCCTGATGATGTGTTTGGGGAAAATGATAATTTGAAAATAATATTTTATAAGTATAAATGTAACTCTTAATCTAATAGTTTCTACTTTATTCTTTGCACAACCTGAATACGGCTTTCATTATACCCTATAAGCTAGAATAAAAGCTTAGATTTATGCATTGATCTGAGCTGCTGCTGAATTTATTTAACATATCAGAGAGAAACTAGTGGTTTTTTTAGATTTCATTACTATTTAATAGCTAGATATTTGGGTAGTTACTGTGCTCTGGTGGATGTTCTACAGATGCTTATAAGAGATGTTAAAATTGAGAAGTCAAGGGGTAAGGCAAACTGGTGGATTTAAATTAAGTGATCCAAACTAAAAATTCTGCATTGGTGGAAAACAGTTTGCTTGCTGAACCTCTATAAGGATCTATGTAGCTATCTCCATTACCCTATAGGTGAGTTTCAGGAAGTATCTCTTGCATGCAGGTGAAGGATATGCCTTAGAGGGCAAAAGTACACAGCCGTATCTTAAGAGTATGTTTGTAGGTAATGCCAACGTACTATGAACTGTCACAGATCTGATCAGGGCAATGCTTACTGAAAGACAAACTGAAGAAATAATGAAGGAAGTAGTGTAAATGGAGAAGTAAGGAGATCCTGAAGGAAGGAGGTCTTGAAAGCAAATAAGGGATAAGTCACTTAAAGGGCAAGCTTATAACTGTAGCCACTTGTGAGAAAGCAAGAAGGTGCAAGGCGGTCTGCAGCGTTTGTAGCATTTGGGCTGTGCTGGCAAGCCAACCAAAACATTTATGCTAATTGCTTATGCAATTGTGAATTGGGTTGCAAGGGTGTTTTTCACAGCCGCAAGAGTACACTGAAGTGATTGAAAACTTGAAAATTAAAATGCAATGTAATGGACCACAAAAAATAATGGCATTGAAGTTTGATGTTTTGGAATTATTTACTGTAATGATGTCAAGCAGGGTGGGAGGAGGTGTGGAAAGTGTGTGTGTGAGAGCTATATCAACACAGAATGATTTAAGAAGAAAACAACCCTTGCCTGCTAGCTTGTGAGGGATAAAACCTGCTGACTGTTAGAACTCAACATTGAATAATTAATTATTTGTATTGGATAGCTGGCTGCTCTTAGTTTTCAGCATCAGTATTGCTATAATGATAATTTTTGCTGGAAATAGAATAAAATAAATAGTTTTGAGATACTAGACTACTGTTTCAAGGTTATAATTGTATTCCAGTAATTTGAACAATGCCATGGCATTGATCTAGGAACTGACTTGCAGTTGTGCCTACAGTTAAGCTGATAGGATGCTCCTTGAGCAGGTTTGGTGTGGGCCACCTAGCACTTGCAGCCAGTGACACCCAGAGGCAGACCAAGAACATCATGAGTTGGAGTGTAGCCTCCTTCTTTCAGCTTACCTGGTTAAAATTTTGAGCTTAACTGTGCTAGCTAAGTTTATTATGTGGCTAAAAAATAAAATACCTGTCATGGTTCTCCATTGCAGATTATGAAATACACAAAATGTTTGTTTGGAGAATGTATTGCAGGGAAACATGCAGGTACTTCAGAAATTAGGCAAAAGGCATGGTAAAGATATATCTGAAATTAATTAAGGTATGAAGATATGTTCAAGAATTTATGTTCTGCTGATCTGAATGACATGATGGTTCTGTTGTGCAGCTTATTCCACAAAATTAAGAAAAATAAGTTTAGAGATATTTTGGTTCTTTTAGAGAACATCGTATGTTGGAACAGAGTTACCCTTTTTATATAGCATTTATACAGTGTCTGGTGTTATGAGGTGGTCATGTTGTGATTAGGATTACTAGGTATTGTGCAGGTATATCTTAAACAATGACGATGAATTCAAACTGAGAAGTGTGAACCTTTCTTTTTAAGTGAATGTTTAATTACTGGGTATTAGGTGCACAAATTCATTCAATAATAATTCTCTAATCCTAGCTCTTGCTTCTGAAGAGGGTACTTTTTTTTTTCCTTTTTTTTTTTTTTTTCCCCTCCAGCTGCTTTCAGACAGTCAATTCTGAATTAGATCTTGGACCAAAGGATGGTAACTTCGTCAGGATGGTAACTTTTGAGTTTATAGAAAGGTTCTGAGGTTTAAGAAATGTTCACCTTGACTAATTAAAAGCGAGTAATTCAAACTCTTAAATGGTATCAGTAAGTTATATAGAGTAAATTCAGTAAACTGAATAATCATTTTAGGAATTTTTTGTGATTCTTTCACCTGCACCTCTCATCGTTTAATGATTTTCAGCAGAACTCCAAGAATATTTTTTGGGGGTTTTGGTGGTGGTTGGTTTTTTGGTGTTTGTTTTTTTTTTTTTTTGTGGTGTGTGGTGTTTGGTTCGTTGGTTGGTTTGTTTGTTGTGGTTTGTGGTGTGGTGGTTTTGGTTTTGGTTGTTTTTTTTTGTTTGTTTGGTTTTTTTTTTTTTTGGCTTGGTTTGTTGTTTGTTTTTAACAGCTGACACTTCCTCTTGTTCTTGATAGCATGGAGACCATAGGCAGTCCTGAGCAAAGATGCTGGTGTCACATGCTGTCTGGTACTTCTGTCATCCTTGAAATGTGTGAATTCAGTTTCATCAAGTGCAATTAAAAAAGGCAGCTATTGTGAAGGAAGGCAGTTTTTCACAAAATGCTTTTTCCTGTGCTTCTTGGAGAAGAATGTTCATCAGTTATCTCTCTAAGGGTTTTCTTCTCAAAAATTCCCATGGGAACAAAGGATAAAAGACATGTTATGTACAACTACATAGGGAGATGCAAGGCTGAAAAGGAAAATGTGAATGTGTCTTCTTGCTAGAAATTGGGGTTGAGGTGGTTTTTTTTTTTTTGTGGTTGGCTTGTTTGTTGTTTTGGTTTGTTTTTTTTGATTGGTGTGATTTTTGTTGTTGTATATGTTGTTTTTGCTTTGTTTGGGTTTTTTTTTTAGTAAGCTGACAATCACAGATCTTAAAACCTTCCTTAAAAATATCTTCCTAAAAACATTAGGAAGAATACTTGTCACCTTGTTGTTTGTCTGTCTTGTGTAGTAGTTCACGAAGAAAACACTTAAACAATGTATAAAGAAAAGTATTAGGAAAATCATCCCTAAAATGTCTAAATGCCTATTGATATCTGATTGCTCTTAACTGCTGCCAGAAATGTACTGTCAGGTGAAGGCAAAATTATCATTTAAATAGTTTAACTTGTATGCTTTATGTGAAACTACACTTGTTGCTCGACTGGCATAACCAGTGGTGGCAGCCCACAAATGTATTTTAATAGTCATTTGACTTGGAATCCAATACCAATTCCTTTACCTTGCCACTGCTTTTCGGTTTCTGTTAAAATAAATCATGTTCTTCATGAGGTGTTTTCCTTCCAAATTAAATAGTTCTAACCTGTTGAACATTGAAGGCAGTTCTGTCATCTTCATTTTTGTTGTTCTTCCCGAGCTCTGATATGCCTGTTTTTAACAGTTGCACTCTGCTTGATTTATAGGCATATCAGGTGTTTATAGGACTGTTTTCTGGAGTCCTTCAGTTGTTCTCACCTTTGGCTTGGCATGGCATGGAATCCCCTGAAAGTGTCAACTCCTGTAAGACTAGGAATTGACACTGTGACACTTGACATTATTTGGGGAGCTCACAGTGGAATGCATCTTCTGTTTTTACTTCAGCCTTTCAGATAAAATGCTTGTTTTAAATCCATGGGATAAAGCTACATGATTTCCTTTCACTATGAAGAGGAAAAATGAAATTTAAAAAGAAAATCCATATCAAGCATAACAATACTGAGTTGAGTTTGTTGTTTAAGTTGAGTTGAGTTTGGTTTTTTTTAAGTCAGGTTATTACCACTGCAACAAAAATAGATTCCATCTGTAAAATGAAAGAAGCACTCTTAAAGTTGGTTAAAAACCTTTCTCAGACCATTTTGAAATTAAGTACTTCTAAAATAATTTTCTATGTTACTGTTGTCTTCTATGTTTGTGTTTGCGTGAACTTCTCTTAAGAATTCAATTTCTTATTCAAATCTGTTGAAATATATGTGGAAACGAATTTATTTTCCCATTGCAAATGTGTTTTTCAACTACAGATATAGGTTCTGCACTTCCATTACATGTAGGGACATACAAAGCCACCAGAGGGCAAAAGAAAGTGGGAATGGAGAAGGCTTTTATCTGCAATTTCCCCCATGCAGGCAGGCATGTGTGCAAACATGCGTCTTGGGTTTCTGTTTCTTTTTCCAAACCAGATGGGTGGCACTATGCAGTGGTTATGAAGACTCAGTATAAATAGCTTGGGTTTGTAGATCTCAGAACATGGAGACACACAAACCCAAAACTGCTGCTTAATTTTGTTTAAAAAAGAAACTAAAAATTGTATTTGAAATGCACTAATTTGAAAATGTTAAATCTGCTATGAGTTACAGCTGTCTGGTGCATTGCACTTATCACACAGTGAACTTGTGTATTTAAAAAAAAAAAATCCTGCAGAGAAAATTCATCAGTAAGGGTGCTGGAAATAAGGCTGTTGGTGATGCTTTCAACTGCTTAGTGACATGGCAAGTGACAATTCCCTGGTTTGACTTTCCTTTGCTGTAGTGAAAACACTCCATGTAGAGGAGTCATTGGTACAGCCATGTGACATGCTATAGCCATTAAAATAGGGAGGGAAGTTAAATGCATCACTCTAAATATTCCCCAGTGCTCTTCTCAGCAGTAGTGGCAGGACAGAGAAGAGATCTTAGTCCCATATTTTGAGGGAAGAAATAAATGTGCTTGACATTCTCCTAATGTTTTCTGTAGCCTGTACCTGTCGTTGTTCTAGGAATTCTAGCTGTTACATGTAACTTGCAGGGTTCCTTTTACAAGTACCTTTAAATAAGGTTTCAAGTGAAATGACTGAGTACCTGATCGAGGTGATGGGAAGTCACTACAGAAGTGGTTAATGGCTTATAACTGTTCCATGTCAATTGCCATTCAAGTTTAGGCCTCTGTGTATAGATGTATAGAGGTCGAAAACAGAGGCCAATACTATGAGGTTTAACAAGACCAAGTGCAAGGTCTTACACTTTGGCCACAGTAACCCCCTGCAGTGCTACAGACTGGGGGATGAGTGGCTGGAGAGCGGCCTGGCAGAGAGGGACCTGGGAGTACTGATTGATAACTGGCTGAACATGAGTTAGTATATGCAGACACGTATGAAAAAGTGTAAGAACTGAGGGGGCATATATGATATAATTAACTTGAAGCACGGATGCTTGTTGTTATTTGATTTAGGATTTCATCTTTATTTGACGACCATTATCAAGATAATTGTAACATTTGTGCTATGAAAGAAAATAGAACTCATATTGGAAAGAACAGAGAAGAGAAAATGACTGAAGTGCTACAGGACAGTCATGCTATTGAAAATAGTGCTTCTAAAATAGAGAAAGTGGGTAAAATGCTTCTGAATGCTTCTGTCACTGGGAGAGAATCTGAATTATCAGGCTGCCCTGTCCTTCAGAATTGGAAGGTTTCACCACTTTTGTTGTTGTTTTTGAGCTTAGAATAATAAAAAATGTTTTCCTTCTCCAATTTCAAATAGCTTTTTAACTCAGTGTTCAAATATTGAACTGAACTAGTATAATAAACTGAAAGAAAATATGTTTTCCCCATCTCCAGTCAATGCTATTGTTGTAGTAAATCTTATAGTGTGTGTTTAGGCATTCTTATCCAACTAGCTTGTTAAGTAAGTGAAACTTAGAAGCTTGCTTTTCTTTGGTTTGTTTTAGGCTTCAGAGTTACTTCCAAATTGTGCAAGTGAAACCAAATACACTGTGCAAAGTTCATTACAGTAAATTTTGCCATTTCGCTGTTTTTACATGCCATTTTCTGTGCCCTTCTCTCTACCATGGTAAGATATCCTGTCTTAGCTTCCCCATATCCTATCCTTCTTGGAAAGCAGGAGAGGCTGAAGGAAAGTTGTTTGGTAGACTCTTAAGAGAATGATAAAAATATTTATTTTTTTGTTTTCTTGCTGACTTATAATATTGTGGATGCACATGCCACCTAGTAGACTAACAACACTTTTTCACTATTTAAGATTCATGGGTTAACTCAGGTGGTGAGCAATGTCAGAGGGTTTTAAGAGAGGTTGAACTAGAGTTCAGCCTCCTACCTGAAGCAGAATCAGAAATGTGTGTGGGTTTTTTTTGTTGGTTTTTTTTTTTCCCCCCTTATGCTTGGAGTATCTGAAGGGTGGGTGTCAAGTAGAAGGGGCCAGTCGTTTTTCAGTTGTGCCCTGTGATAGGATGAGAGGTAATGATAGCAAGGTGAGACACAAGAAGTTCCACCTCAACAGGAGGAAAAACTTCACTGGGAGAGTGACAGAGCACTGGAACAGGCTGCCCAGAGATGTTGTGGACTCTCCTTCCCTGGAGACTTCCAAGACCTGCCTCCATCTGTTCCTGTGTGGCCTGCCCTGGGTGTTCCTGTGCTGGCAGGGGGATTGGACTTGATCTCCAGAGATCACTTCCAAGCCCTACCATTCTATAATTCTATGAAAGTGGAATTTTCCTTTTCAGTTTGTGACTCTTGCCTCTTATCCTGTTACTGGATGCTACTGAGTTTGCCTTGGTCTTCTTTAGTTCCTAACAATATTATTTATTCATATTAGTAAGACTTAACCTAAGCCTTTTCTTTTTTGAGTCTCCAATCCTGTCATCATCTCTGTGTCCCTCAGCTATACTTGCTTCAATATGGCCATGTTTATTTTGTACAGGAGTGCTCAGAACTGTATGCAGCTCACCATATGTGGTCTGCCCAGGACTCAGTAGAGGGGAAGGTTCACATTCCTTGACCTGCTGGTTATCATTTGTCCAGTGTAGCCTCAAAGGCTGTTGGCTTTCTTTAACACAGGTGCGTGGCTGGCTCATGTTCAAACTGTTGCCACCAGGATCCCTAGGCCCTTTTCTGCAGAGTTGTTCTCAAGCTCGTCAGCCCCCAGTGTGTACTGGAGCATGGGGCTATTCCCTCCCAGTCTCAAGGCCTTGGGTCTCACTTGATTGAGCTTCACGAGGTTCCTGTTGGTCCAATTCTCTGGCCTGTTGCAGTCCCTCCAAGATTCCTTGAGGTCACTAATGAAGATGCCAAAGAACATTGGGCCCACTGTCAGCTTCTGGGATACACCAGTAGTGACTGGCCTCCAGATGGATTTCATGCCACTGATCACAACCCTTTGGGAATGGCAGTTAAGCCACTTTTCAATCCACCACACTGTCCATCTGTACTTCCTCAGCTTATCTGTGAGGGTGTTATAGGAGACTGTACCAAAGGCTTGTTAAAGATAAATAACATCAGCTACTTTCCCCATCTTTACTGAGGCTGTGTCTTCAATCTAATTTTCACTGTATTCTGCAGTCGTATTTGTCAGGCTTAATGTCCCCTTCCTAAATCTGTACTGAGTACTCTCAGTCACTTAATGTTTGGGGATGTTTTCTAGGTTCACTTAATCTTATCACCTTCAAAGGGAATGAGGAGAGGCTGATTAGCATGTAGATCCTCCTTCTTGCCCATCTTAAAGATAGGAATGACATTTACTTTCTTAAAGTCCTCAGGAACCTCTCCCTATCACCATGACCTTTCAAAGATAATTGAAAGTGGCCTTATAATTACATTGGCCAGCTTCCTTAGTTCTTGTGGATGCATCTTTTCAAGTCCCATTTGTTTGAATAATCCCTAACTTGATGCTTCCCTATGGAGGTGAGTCTTTATTGCTTCAGACTTTCCCACTGATCTTCGGGGCCTGGGATTCCAGAATCCTGAGGGTAGTGAAAATGAGGGTGAAGAAAACATTCAGTACTTTAGGTTTTCTGTGTTCTGTTATCAGGTGCCTGAGCCATTTGGCAGTGGACCCACATTTTCTCACTTCTTCCCTTTGCTGCCGATAGATCCATAGAAGGGCTCTTGATTTGTCTCTTGCCAGATTCAACTCTAGATGAGCTTTGCCTTCCTTGCCACATTCTTGTGCGGTGAGATATTATTTCTAAATTCCTCCCAAGTCTCTCACCTCTTGTACACTTTCTTTTTATGTTTGAGTTCACTCAGGAACTCATTGTTCGCCTATGCAAGCCTCCTGCCACTTATGTTTCACTTCATTCTAAACTGGGTGGACCATTCTAGAACTTGGAGGAGGTTAACTGTGAAAATTAACCTGCTCTCCTGGATCTCTTTATTCTCCAGGACTGTCTTCCATGGGATTCTTTGAAGCTGATCCCTGACCAGGCCAGAATCTGCTCTCCTGAAGCACAGGGTGATGTGTGATTCTGCTGTCTGCCTTATTCCTTCATGTCAGGGAACATGATGAACTCCTCCATCTCAGGATCTTTGTAGCCTTAGCTTCCCTTAACCTTTGCATTTCTGAGCAGCTCTTTGTAACTGAAGAGTCCAGCAGAACACTTCCTCAGTTGTCTCATTGATCACTGATGTTAGTTATCGTCAATGTACTGCAGAAACCTCTTGTATCCTGCTGCATTTCCTTTCTAGTAGACACTGAATTGGTTAAAGTACCACACAAGGACCAGGACCTATGAATATGAAGCTCCTTCTTATTGTCCAGAGGATGTGTTTTCTTTTGCTTCTTCATTCCTATAGCAGACACCAACTGCAGTGTTGCCACGAGTCTACCATCTAACGCTAAACCATCATCTCTCAGATGGCCCTCATGCCTCCACAGAGCTCTGTGCACTCTAGTTGATGTTGTTCATAAAGGGCAATTCTCCTTTCTCACCTTTGTGATCTGTCCATCATGTAGATCCATGCATCTCTGATTCCACTGAGACTGTGTACCTTAATAAGAGTCTGCGTTCGGTCAGTACTAGTGAAGACATTGTATCGCATCTCTGAGCTACAGATTTGACTGTGGTGTGGCTTAGAGCTTAAAAAAATCACCAAGGCTTTTTTGGATTTGTTTTTATTTGGGCATATTTCCTTGGTTGTTTTTTTTTTATTTTTTTTATTGGGGGTGGGTTGGTTTGTTTGTTTGTTTTTCTTAGACTTTAAACTTTAGGCAAGGTCTTGCTTTGCTTGAGTTCAGTAAAACACCTGTGGTGAGATTTCTCTCCTGTGGATACTTCTTAGCAGTAACCAAATGAGAACTGCAGAGTTGTTCGCAGCTGACTAACAGCAGCATGTATTGTTTGAATGCCCCAAGTTGAGAAGACTGCTGTCTAGCACAGGGCAATATTTATTCTTTTTTCTCTGCACTTTCTGAACTTTCTAGTTGTTAATATCTTGAGACATCAGGTAAGTCAAATTAACTAAAAGAAAAACAAAAACCTCAAACACAAGAGTAACTTATTTTTTCTTGTGCTAGTAAAACTAGGTTCCTTCTTGTAGCATTTGTGACTGACTTTATGAACAGAAAATCAAATGATGCTGTATCTAGCTACTAATTGTTTATAATTATTTTCTTCCATTAATTACTTGTGCTTTGTGTGAGCACATGTGAAAGTTAGCTACTCAAATTGGCTAGATAATGTAAAGATGTAAGCAAATTAAAACTCTGAGATCTAAGCTGTGTATCATAAGTTATTGCTGGATGCTTTATGTTTGTCAGTAGTGGCCACACATCTGGGTTTCTCTTGAGGGGAAAGTATGAAGTGGAGACTATGAAAGGATGCCATAAGGGGCAGCGAACCTGCCTTTTCAAATCAAGTAGTGGTTAGAACTTCACCCAGCAAGCTTGAGGCAGCCACATAAGCTGTTCATGTACAATATAGTGACATTTGTCCAGTTTGAAGTAGATTTCCATGAACTGTCAAGTCGTATTTGTCTTTGGAACTCCCCTGGAATAGAATGGGAATCCTGAAGGTTATTTAGATGTACCATGGAATATGTAGCTGTCTAGTAAGGTGCCTGATTTGATGGGGGGATAATTGTTTGCAGTTTCCATTAACTTGTTAAGGAGTATAGCATGTTAATACCTCATGAACCATCAAGTGTGAACCTTAGTGTGTTGCGGTCATCTAGCCCACTTAACTGACAGCTGCCCTGACTGCTTTGGTGTTGAAAGTGAGTGTCTCCAAGATGTCTTTGCCTTTTGTGTGTGTAAATGTATCAATGTTGATAATGGGTGTTCAGCTTCACTAGCCTTTGTGCTGATGGAAGACAACATGTAAATATGGTTCATTAACTTTTATTGGTGTATCATGCAGCTCTACTTAGTACAGGGTTAAATTTCACACTGCTTTTTATATGGCCAGATGATACCCTGCTTCTGGTATGGCTCTGACTGTTGCAGCTTCAGTGTGCTGGTGGTAACAACAGTGACAAGTTTATTACAAACAAAAGCATGTAGTTAGTGCCAGGTGGTCTATTCTTTTCTCCTCTGTTAAAATACCTAGCGAGGTGTATCTGATGTATCAAACAAGTCATAAGTCATTGTTGTGACTTGTGAGATCTGGTCATGTGAAGTGTCAGAGAGAAATGCAGGCCTATTCGTGCTGCTGAGCAGCTTTTACATTGTTGCAGCCGAATTCTTCCTGGAGAGCAAAGTTCAGCTCGTCAAAATAGCAAGGGTTGCAGTTCTTCACTTGAGCTGTCCCTATATGGCAGAGTTCCAGGAATGCAAGTCAGTAGATTTTGAGCTCCCTCGGATAGATGTCTATCTGCAAAAAAGTTATGTGCTGGAACATTGTCTCAAATCACCTCTGGATAGCATAAGAAACATGAGGCTATATGAAAATGTGCAACTTCTGCCTGCTCCAATTTTTCAGCCTGCTGGCTGCCAGCTTTCTGCAGGTTCTGTCTCCCGCTTCCATGCATGATGGGTTTACCCATCTCTCCATGTCCTACCCCACACTTTCATGCACTCTTAATTAATCCTTTCTGCACTGCTGTCCAGCATGTGAGGTTTTTAAACCTCTTCAGATATTTGTATATAAAATTCAAACATGGGAGCCTGTTGTCTAGAGACCTGTATCTGTGTTGTATTGGTGGGCAGTAAATGTGAATTTATGGTCACCTGTGATCTGCACAGTAACAAGAAGGCTGCTGTTTGTTCAGTGCTTTCCACGGCTTGGGAGTAATGAGACAATCAAGATGTTCCTTGTATGAATATGTCTGGACAGGTGTATGTTACTATTTTCCTACTAATTATTCTACTCTCAGCTCTGCTCGAAAACGTATTTCTATGATGATACAGAAGGAGCTGCTGTGTTATGCTTGTGCTCTGTTTCCATGTTTGTATGTTTCAAAAATGAAAGGCTGTCTTTTGGTAGCTAAAGTGCATCTAAGTGATGGAAAGAAAAATTAAACTGCCTACAACTCTTCATTCCTACATAGATCTCACACGTGTTTCAGGAAAATGCAAAATGAAAGATTATACAGGCTTTTAGCACAGAGATGAAATCCTTAATCTGGGAAAAGAATGGCGTGTTATTTTCCTCCACTTTTTCTTTTGCCCGTGAAGGATATGTTGCTGAATAAATAGAACATGGTTTATCTTTTTATGAATTGACTAAAAAGGCTGCAGGGTTATTCTTGTTAAAAAAAAAAAAAAAAGCATCCTTGAATCATTTGGGTTTTACTTCTTCATTTTATTAAACTAGGAGCAGGATGTTTACATTAGTAAGGAAGAGTGATAACTCTGTCAATCGAAAGAAGGAGGCTTCTGAACACTAGCTGCTTGTTCTTGTCATAGCAGGAGCATTAATGGGCACCAGCTGGGCTGTAGCTAGAGCAGCTTCACCACTTCAGCCGTGCACAGCAAGAGCTGCTGTGGCAATGCTGCAGAAGGGCCTCCTGTGCAGATTTAGGAAGTATACACTTCAGTTGTTGTTCCCTGGGCAACAGAATAACTGCAGCCAGCTGGCTTTGCACCACCTGAGCTGATCAAAGAGCAAACCCCGTCAGGCACCGATACTTCAGCTCCTTCAGCTTCAGTGTGAATGTCTGCAGGCAGTGATGTAGGAAGCATTGTCATTTGGGTTTCAAGGTTAAACACAGGGGAGTGAAGTAGAATGACAGCAGAAAGTAAAAGGAAAACATTGTTCCTGTAGATACTACTATCTGATGTGTATAGCTATTGGCTATAGAAAATTAATTTTAAAATACTGAATTACTAAAATATGTATAAAATCTGGTTTGAGACTAGCAATAACTGGCTTGAATTTTGGGAGAAGGACAAACAATCAAGGGTGATTTATTGTATTTTAGTTAAGACCATAAAGAATGATTGAACATGAAGACTAAAATACTTTCTAAAATTATATAATTAGGGAGGACTGAGCAGAGCTGAATCTGGTCTGCTTTGGGTGACTGCTTTAAGCTTCTGACAGGTCAAGACTGAAGTTATGTATGTGGGAGCATACACGTGTGGCAAGGTAGGTTTTATTCAGCAAGTGGTGCCAGAAGCAAGGCGGATTATTGAATAGCAGTGAACTGTAAAGGTGGATGCTGTGGACCTACATAATTGGGATCAGAATCTGAGTCTGTTGGATGGGAGGGGCAGATGGTAGTATTTCTTGTATGTCCATTTAAGTCAAGTATTACACTTGTGCCTTTATATTATGAAAACACCTATTTAACATTTTGCTGAAGAGGGGTGTTAACTTCTTAAAATCCCATTTTAAACTTTATTATAAAATAATGAAGGTTGATGCTGTTTTTAAATCACTTCTCTTGAAAGAATTTTCTCTTTTTTTTAAAAAAAAAAATAAAAATCTGTATTTACTGCCTGTAAAAATATATTAACTTTACTTTTGGAGAAATTACTCCAGTGGGTGAACTGGTGACAGGCAGAACATGGATAAGTGACTTTTGGACTTCTGTCGAGTTCTGTGTGTGCCTCAATCCATGCCTGAAAGAGGAAGGCAAATGGAGTTCGTGGATGTACTCTACATGTACTCAGGCTTCTTCTTTGCTGAAATTGTAGAGTATTGATTAGCATCCACATTCCTGATGGGGATTTGTTTTTTATATTCCATATATTCTTTTTGTTTTGCTATTTCAAATTTGTTTTAGTAATATTTGACTGATAGAAAGGTTTCCACAGTAGTTTCAGGTGTGGGTTTTTTGCCTTCTCTTTCTAAAACCCTGACTATCAAGATGTTCAGTAGTTTCTCTACTTTCCTTACTGAAATTCTCCCTTTTCCAAATGGGCTTTCTGTAAAGAGATTCAGTGTGAGGAAACGATGAAATTACTGGGTTGTTTTCAATTGGAAAATACTTACAGCTCCAAAATAACAAGTATGGCTTTTTGTTCTCAATAAGATAAAGCCAAATAGAGGTCTGAGTTAGAACACTGACTCTTTACAGTTACAAATTAGACTGTCTGCGTTGTGCATCTTTTCCAATTTATTTCACCAATTGTCCACATATCAATTGGTTTCTTGGTATGTTAACTGGGTTTGCATGTTATGCCCTTTTCAAATCTGCTGTTTATTAAAGAACATAAACTGTATATTCCAAGAAATCTGTATAAACAGATTTTTGACATCTGATGTTTGGTTGAATTCTTTGTAGTTTTGAAGTCCTTGGCGTTTTCTGAAGGAATCTTTGTAATAATTCTGAATTACTTAAGGTTTAGCTTCTCTTTAAGTCTGGAGACATGACAGGTAATTTCTTTCATTATGAAAGTGTAACTGTAGGAGTTGCTGAAGCAAAATTAAGGGCTATGTGAAGCACATAAACAATCCCTTCTAGCTTAAAACTATGAAAATTCTAAAATAATCGTGATTTTCCACAAGGTCAGGAGTTACTTTCAGTGTACAGAGCAAATGTATCTGGAATCAGCAGTCTTTGTTCTTAGATCCACATTTTCCTTTTTGCATCTGGTCGCATCTGGTCCCAAAATGATTGTATAATTGTTAAGGAATGTCTGCTGGCTACCGAGTTCCAGCAACAGAGCAGTCAATTGATCTGTCGTGTGTGACATATCTCTGTAAAGGAGTAACAAGTACATGTAGTTAATGTGACATATGTGTTTCTTGTCAAACTCTCATTAATAACTTCCTGTTATGTTTACCTTTCAGGCAAAGCTTTGGGGTTTGATGTTTTGTTTTGGGTTTTTTTTTGGTTTGTTTGTTTTGTGTTGGGTTTTTTTTGTTGTTGTTGTTCTGGATTGGTGGGGAGGGCTTTTTTCTT
Organism: Chloroceryle amazona; assembly: GCA_027560015.1. NCBI lineage: Eukaryota > Metazoa > Chordata > Aves > Coraciiformes > Cerylidae > Chloroceryle > Chloroceryle amazona. The sequence continues at coordinate 22,107 of JANHFX010015628.1, forward strand.
TCTTTCTCAGAGGCTCTTACTTTTAAGTTGAAGCAACTGTCCAAGGGGAACAGTGTTTGGAGGAGAATAAACAGGATGCTTCACCTGTCTACAACTTTAACTTTTTCATGTGTTGGAACAGCTGGTAGTGGAAAGCTAAAAATTGTCATGGAAATAACTCTCATTGATAAGTTCTTTTGAGTGCTGCAGTGAAAATTGGTATCGATTTGACCAAGTCGTGACCCTTGGCAAATAGCACGCTCTGCATGCAGAGAGTTTTCTCACTTGTTCGACTTGTAAAGTAGGTATCTAAAGATGACCTTGTGCTCTGTAGCCATGGTTATCTCTCTTAGGCTTTTGCTGAACTCACCAAAGTTTGTTTCCTGCAGTTGGCTACTGAACCCTCATGGCTGCCAGCATCACGTATAGTTGCTTCTGAACTTAATGTTGTCAAAATGTGGGATTGTTTGCTTATTCATTACATTTTGTTTTGTTTGTTTGCAAGCCTGGACGTTTCAGTGGAATCAGGTAGATGAAAGTTTGTGCAGTCAGTCACTCAAGCAGGTGGTATCCTCTGCCCAGGAGATAATATTGGTGAAGTTGGGGAAACAGTGCTTAATGGAGGGTTGTTGCACTTGGACAGTGCATCTAGCTCCATCCTTAGCTATTCCTAGTGAAAGGTACAGTGAAGATGCATGATCAGTTAGGCAAGGCATTTCTATTGAATGAGAAGGAACAAATGTGACAAAGATTATACAGTTCATTGTCTCATTCCTAGATCACTTTATGTGAACAATGCTTTAGGAATACAGCGGACTCCCTTCTGCAAACCTTTCACTTGTTCTGTCTGAAAATATAACTTTCATGTTCTCAGGCCAGATTGAATAGTTCTTAGTTAAACCAAATACCATTGTTCTTAATATGCCCAGCGGTAACACTACAACAGTATCTAGCCTAACCTTATTCAGCCTTTTTTGCATTGGTGCTGTGACATAAATATAAAATTCTGTCTTCAGTATGAGGTAGGGATGGAAATGTCATTTCCAGCTATGTAAATAGCTTTATGGAAGGCATTGAAGCATGACTTAAATAGACAGTATATATTTTGCTTGGTTTTCTTTTTCTTACGGAGTAACTGGCATTGACGTTTAAATATTCATATAGGTCTCCTAGCATTTTTAAGAAGTTATGAGGTAATAGATAAATTATTGGGGTTTATGTATATGCACAGTAGGGTGATGTGAAAATAATAAAAGAAGGGAGAAACCTAGAGTTTCTCCCTGTCCGTAGGTATTCTAGGTAAGTAGTGGCACTACAGAGCTGGTAGTGAATTACATAGTAATACTGGATTTTTAAATTTTAGTATGAATAAGGCTGTATGTGTAATTCCACAAATACTGTATACTGCTAGCAAGCTTGTCATATAGCCAGGATAAGCTTGTTGTGGGACTTGTAATTTCTACATAATGAGAGTTGTATTGGTAGAGTCCTGTAGGTTTGTTGCTAGTCGTTATTTGATTAAGAGGAATGGTGACCCACAAAAACAGTTCCACTTCATCTGTCATAACAGAGTGACTCTTTCACTCGGCACTAGTGTTTGCCCTCTCTTTTACCAGGAACAAAATGGTATCTTTATAAAAAGGAAAACAAAATCTTCCTTAAAGCCAACCATATCTAAAATTAATTCTGTGGGAGGTAATGGCAATTCCTTTTTGGTTTCACATATCTGGGAATTAATGAGGTGTCAGAACTGTAAATAAGTGCATTAACAGTTCAAGGAGAAATTACCAGAGCTCTGAATCAAGCTTCTGCTCTATGGATTTCAGTCATGTATCTAATTCCAGTCATGTATCTAATTGTTCAAAGTTTAAAATCAGAATTTGAAGAATTGTGATGCACCTACGGTTGGTTGTGACAGATGGTCATTCAGCAGCTGGAAAGTGGCCTGTCAGTCTCCGTGAACATTTTCAAACCCACCTGAAAGCAGAGGATAATGTCTGTGCTGAGTGTTGAGTTCTGTGCATGTTGGCTTTTAGTGGTTTCCCTTGATGATGCACAATAAATTTTATCCAGTCCTAATGAAGTGAAAAAGGCATGGAATAGCACAAAATTCTGCATATGAACTACTGGGCCAACCTGTACTTCAGACCCGTCTACTGTTAGCACTTATTTACAGAAATATCTGTTATAAAAGGAGGTGGAGGTCATAAGCTTATTTTATACTTTTATGATGGTAACGTGAGAAGAAATTTTTGTAAATGCCAAAATTAATGTAGTCATTAGAATTAATGTAGTCACTAGAAGAAAGTAAATTTTTTCTATTTATAGTGAAAAGTGATGCCTCACTGAGCCTTTCTTAATGCTGTTATAGATATTAAATTGGATATTAATAGCAATATTAGAGACTTCTTTAAATTTCTATTTCTGTAAACATGGACAGAAGAAAATAACAATTAGTCTATTTTAGAAAAAATGAGAGATTACTGTTCTATTGGGATCCCTAGTAAGTTTGATAGGCATCCTTAATTATGAAATTGTATTTTAGATATGTGCCAATATAAAAGACTTTAAGAACCTTTTTTTTTTAATGATAAGAATATAACATTAATGGTTGCCTAACATAGTACATAATACCCATTAGTACAGAAATCTTTTGTAGTCAAACTTCATTGCAAAAAGATAAGCTTTGCTTGTGTTCTGGGGGAGCAAATGGAATCCGATGCATCTCATACCATCAGAGCTTTCCAGAGAAGACACACAAGGAATGGCATAGATAGGTCTGCAAAATGTGGAACTCTGATTGTCTCGGTTTAGGGTCAGGGCTGTCCACGAGACCTGTAACAGCTGCTCTCTGTTAACCCCCCTTCCTCCTCAAAGGGGAAGAGAAAGGGAATAAGGGAGAGAGACTTGGTGATTAGAAAAGGAAACTAGAACAGCTTTAATGAAAATTAAGATAATAATAATAAAAATGGAATATATACAAAACCAGCATTAAACCTCATCCCTCCTGATCGCAATTACTTCACTATCACCACTAATGCTGCGGAGCAGGCACAGGGGAGGTTCCGGGCTGGGCCTTGTGGCAGCTGGGAACTGGATTCAGGAGCTGGATTCTGGTGCTGAATTCAGGAACACACAGATTGGGATTGAGGCAGATTGGACAGAGTCCTCCTCAGATGACTGCCATTGAAGAAGAGAGGAAAAGTCTAGAAGAAGAGCTGAGCTTAACCCTTGTGATCCCTCAGCTTTATATCAAATATGATGTATATGGGATGGAGTCCCTTATTGTTCAGTTTGGGGTCACCTGCCCTGTTCACTTCTCCCTGCAGGGGCAGCCTTTCACTTTCTGCACCCCCCAGTGTGATACACAAGATCCAGCAGTGGCCTTGGTCTGCACACCAGTCCTTGATACTGACTCTAAACATGGGGTGTTGTCACTGCCAGCAGCAGACACTGCCTGTGAAAACAGGCTGCTGACTTCAGACGGTGCAGTTAGAAGAACTGAGCTGAAAAGTAAAATCACTGAACAGAGTTAGTTCTGTTCTCATTCAAACCAGGACACTGACAAACTTGCTTTCAATACTCAAGCATTTATCTTCTGCCTGGAGTTTCAAGATACGTTTCAATCTTTCTCCTTAGCAGCATCTCTAGTAATAATTTGAAAACAAATGTAAGATTTATGTAGGATTGCATCAGACATTAAAAGTTAAAGCAGATTCACTTCCATGGTATCTTGACAATTTTCAAAATGCCAAAGTGTTATAGGTGTCTGGGTCATACAATATGTTGGGGGGATTGATAGATTTTTTTTTATTATTTTTTTTACCATTTTTCAGCCTCCCCCAGTCTTCAAACTGGTGGCTGTTTATTTTTTTTTTAGGATTTTCAATATGGAAATCTGATTGTGCAAGAAACTATACCTTTTTTAAAATGTTATTCATAGGAACACATCAGAATTTCAAAATGCTCCTGTTTAAAGAAGTTAAAATGACATTTCAAATCTGTTTTAAGCCTTGTGGTGCTGTGCTGAGTGGAAAGATGGTTTGAGAAACATGTAGGTTGTTCTCCATGATTTGCTTTTGTGGTTCTCTGCATAGGTCTTGATGATAGTGGAAAAGCCAAGGCTTTATATGCATGGTACAGACCCTTCAGTTGTTATAATATATAAATTTATAATTATATTACCAGAACTTTCTCTGTGGTGTTCTTTAATATTCTGTTATATATTGAGTGTCGAGGTGAAGCATTCAATAAATCTCACCCTCTTGAATTATATTTCACTCTGTTTAGGTTATTTATTATTTGTTTGGCATACAATGCATGCTGTGCGTTGACCTGCCTTTTGCTAAAGAAAGGTACCTATCTGCTGCTGCTTTCTCCTCTTTGTTCAGTGGCACATGAATTTAGAATACAGGATTTGCCTCAAATGATTTGGAAATACCTGTTTTGTTAGCATGCACTGGAATTAGTAAAAGATCATTTAAGTGTTAATAAATAAGAAATTATCCATCATCTTTAATGTATGGTTTCCCAATACTGTATTCAACTTACATATGCCAGATTGCTGTAGAACAGTGGTGTGCATCATTAACACATATTTAGTGCAATATAGCAAATAGCCAGTACATGTGTTTTTTGAATTATGTCCTTATATTTAAACTCCTCCTACCCCTGTTTCATTCTCACAGAAATGGCCTTTTTCTCTTGCCATTTTGACCTAACTAGCTATGATTTTTTTTGTTTCATATGGCTACTTTTAAACACAATTGCATTCTTTAGGCTTATTTACTACCTATCAATTGCTTTTTGTCCTACACTCTGATGTATGGGTGCTTTTTTTTTACATATAGAGTATCCAGCTTTGTGACCTGTATAATAGAGACCTTTTCCTCCTGTTAATGTCACTTTAATCTCTGAAGGCCTTTCAGAGTTTCTGTCCTTCCTCTTGAAAATGTACTCATTGCAATTTTTCCTGTTTTCCCTTCCACTGATGTAAGTTGGTCAAATCTGCTCAGGCCTCTGAAATCAGCTAAAATGTACTTGGGGACACAACTGTGAGAATGTGAATGACCTCACAACAGAAAAGATTGCCTTCATTGCTGCTTATCCTTTGAACTTCTCATTTAACACATTCTCCAGCAGATAGTTGCTCGCCCAGCTTTCGAGTAACATAGTTGTGGCTGGTTGTTTTGTTCCCACTGTAGTAGATAGTACTGACCTATTTGTTTTCTGCGAACATCTTTTCCAGCAGTGGCTGGAAAACCAGATAAACATATGCAGTGCTGCTCTGGTCTCCTCCCATTCTGCACTGCAACAAAGTATTATTTTGGGTGATGGGCAATGCCATATATGCATAGACCATATGCTAGTTCCTTCTGATTCTACAGATGGCTTTTCATTATAATATTTTGCTATTTTTGTGTACGTTCTATTTGTCTTTTAGAAGCTGGTTTTATTTGCTAGAATTAGGGGAGTGTACTTCCATGGAAAACTTAATTTTGAATTAAACAGTTATTAATAGCAAAGGATGTGATGTAATGTTATAGGTTCAACTGAAGATAGCCCTTAAAAAGAAAAATGTTAAAACAATGTCTAAATCCTTAACAATAAGGAATTGAGCAGTGTACCTTGTGTCATTAACATCAATATGAGGAGTGAAACTTAGAAAACTTGCTTCCCAAAGAGTTCTGTTTTCACAAGAACGGAATTTTGCCTTTAAAAAGGGAGAAGCACATTAAATGTGTGCTAATTATGAGTTTTGCAGCAACTTGACTGCTAACTTGAGGTCCCTATTTGTATCCACATGCCACATTCTTTGCGTTCATCTTGGAATAATATTTTAAAAAGTTTCAAAGAGCAGATGTGTATTGCTTATAGATTTGTGTAAATGTTGATACACTGTGTATCAAATACATCTCCCATACAATGATCTGTTGACATTATTCTCCATTGCTTAGCTTCAGACAGTAAAGTCATGACATGTGCTGCTGTTTGGAGGATGCCGAAGGAATTGGAATCAGGCAATCATGAATCCCCTGATGATTCATCAAGCAACACTCAAACCCTGGAGCTACTCTGTCACCTTGACAACACAGCCCATGGCAATATGGCCTGGTAGGATTCTGCATATTTTATACTCCTAGAAAAAGCCTAAAGGATAGACCTCTGCTGTTAGTTTTGTGCAGATTTATATTTTAGAATCTATGCTGTACACTTTAAAACACTTGTATCTTTAAAAAAAAAGGTACAAATTGGGTTTTTAGTCCCAGATGTTTCATAGATTAAAAACATTTATTATAGTCCTACAAACACATATGGAGTAGCAGCCTGTGTACTGACTGTTTTAATGTGTTTCTCCCCACCTGCCCCCATCTGAAACCCTTGTTACACAAAGGTATAATATTTAGCATTTCAATCATTTTATGGAATACGAATTTGATGTTGCACTTCAGTCTTTGTTTTTCAGTCTTCACTCAACTGATTTGTCATAAGTGCAAGTAATTTATTGTTTGTTAAGTAAAAAATAGGCACCATATAGCATAATGATTTTTTATCTACTCTTTTTGTTGTTTGTTGCCTAAAAAAAGACAAAGAGAGCTGCAGTACTGCACAGGGTATTACAGAGGTTTGTTTCCTGTTCTGTTATTTAAGAGAAAGTTAAATTTGTCCATTGCAAGTTCCTTGCTTTCTGGGTATGTATGTGACATGTTCATGCTGCTTCCTGAAACAGTTGCAGGGCAAATAAATGTTGAGGTGTTCAGTCTATATTTTACCAACTGTGATGTTGTTCAACATAATTTTTGGACCACCTGACCATCTTCCACTGGCAGGAAAAGCTGAATCTGTGAGAATATGGTCCGCTTACAGTTCCAGTGATGTCTGGGGAGGAGAAAAAAAACCAACCCACACAATACTACAAAAAAGCCCCCAAGAAACTCCATGGAGTAGGAGGTAATCATGCAAGTTGTACAGTCCTTTTAACAGTTCTCAGAGAATGAAGAAGAAAATGTGGAGTAACACAGCAGATTTTTTGAGAATAAAATGTGATAACTCTGAGCTGAAACCAAACAAGGATAATGCAACATCAGTGTCGGATATTGCAGTGTCTTGTGTGAGACTGGAAAGGGCCTCTCTGGTTTCTGTATTCAGACACCTGCTGTGTAAAGTATCCATCATAATCTCATTATACTTAAATATATTCTAGTAGGAGTAATTTTAAATTATATCAAAAAGGAACAATACTTAAAATCAGTCTCAGTTCCTTTTCAAATTCTGGCTGCTTAAAAAATTCTATTCATTAGTTAGGTAATGAAAAAGGTAGACTTTAGCAGTGATAGTTAATTCAGTAGATTCTTAATTATGTCATGCATTGTACTGTAACTTATAAGCATCTGTTTCTATCCACTGATTTCTGGTTTTATCCTTGTAGATTAAATTTCAACTAAAAATAAAAGGAAATAGAAGGTAATTATGAGGTAATAATTCTATTATTTATTGCAATATGAGGTAATATTAGGTAATATTTATTATCCAGTGTTCTTGGGTAAGATTGGACTTAGCTGTATTCAAAAGTGTGTTGTCTAGGCTACTTTTTTTTTCTAAAATTTCAGCTTCCTGAATGTTTTATTACTGCCTGGTAGTATCTTTTAATTCTCTGTTCTAAAGAGAATACTTCTCTTTAGAACTCTTTGATTATATTAACCAATTTCCTTCTTAGTGTTGCAACCTCTTGATAATTAATATCATAGAATCATAGAAAGGTTTGGGTTGGAAAAGACCTTTAAGACCATCTAGTTCCAACTCCCCTGCCATCTGGTTGCTCAAAGCCTCATTCAATCTGTACTTCACCACTTCCAAGGAGGGGGCATCTACAACTTCTCTGAGCTACCTCTTCCAGTGTCTTACTTCCCTCACATAAAGAATTTCTTCCTTGCATCCAATCTAAACCTGCCTTCTTTTAGTTGTTCATATTTCTCTTGTTGCAGCCCAGGATACAGTTGGCTTTCTGGGCTGCTAATGCACATTACCAGGTCGTGTGGAGCTTCTTGTCAATGAATCAGCCTTGTGTGGAAGGGAGGGTGCCTCCTTGAAGAGGGATGTTCCAGTAGCTGGGTGGAGGGAGACTTAATGTATGCGTAACCCAGCAATTGGGCACCATTCTCTGACCATCTGCACAGGTCAAAGGCATTCATCCTACCTGAACTTCAAGGCAAAATAGTGGGTACTTGTCTGAGAGCAAAGGCTGCAGCTCTGGCAGGGGTTTCTGCACCATTACTTCAGTGGTGGCCAGTGCCTCCACCCAGACAGAGCTGCTGAAAGCAGAGACTGCAGTGCAGACTTCAGACTGCAGGAATGGATTGGATCATTCTCCTGGGGTGGGGACAGGCAGCAGATCCACCTGCAAAAAGTGTGCCCAGGCAAAAGACCTCCTGCAGCAGGTGGCTGAGCTTCAGGAGGCAGTAAGAAGGCTGCATAACATCAGTGGAGTTGAGAAGGACTTAAATACTTCCTAATGCAGTCTGCAGTAGACCCACAGCCTGTTTCCAAAGAGCCAAAAACTCCCCCACCAGCACACACAGAAGGGAGGGGGCCAATAACAGAAGAATGGAATCTTGCAATATCAAGGGTCTCCAGGTGGAATAGACTTTCCCTGAAGCCCAAGGTGGTCTTGCAGAACCGTTTCACTGCTCTGCAAAGTGAAGAGGAAAGACCCATGATGTGAGGGAAGACACTGAAGCTAAGGCAACCCAATGATCTCCCCATATAGCAACCTGCACAACTGAGAAAAGGTAGTTGGGTGACAGTAATATGCGACTCTCTTCTGAAACATGCAGAGGGACTCATCTGCTGACCTGATACACTCTCTAGAGACGTGTGCTGCTTACCAGGGACTTATGTCAGGGCTATAACCCAGAGACTACCCAACCTCATACAGTCCAGGTAATAGTTTTTACCTGCTGCTGTTTCACGTGGGTGCCAGTGACCCAGCCAAGAGCTGCCTGAGGAGTATCAAGCAAGATTACAGAGCGTGAGAGCAGAAACAGGGGACTCTGCAGCACAGGTGTTTTTCCTCTTGGTCAAAGAAAAGGAGTTTGAAAGAACCAGTCAAATGTGGTGAATCAACAAATGGTTACAGGACTGGTGCCATGTTCAGGGGGTTGGCTACTTAGACCATGAGACTCACTCTGAGAAACCTAGTCTGTTGGGGACTGCTGAGGTCTTATCTGTCAGACAGATGAAGTCTATCTGCCTTTGGTCATAGACTTGCCAAGCTGGTGAAGAGGGCTTTAAACTAGTTTCCAGGGGAGGAGAACCACTGTTACCAGTTTGATGCCAGTGCCAGCAATAGCCAGATGTCCAGAGCCTGGAGGGAGATCACAGATCAGCAGGAGAGCACTTGAACAACACAAAGGAATTCCAGCTGCTTCAGCCAGCAAGTCAGCTTCAGTGCGGGTCTAATTTAAATGTCTCAATGCAAACTCGCGTAGGATGGGGAATAAACAAGTACAGTTAGAGATGTATGCATACCTGCAGGGTTATAAGGGCTGTGACATGACTGAGACAGGGTGAAATGGTTCCTATGACTGGAGTGTTGGAATGGAAGGATGTAGGCTTTTAGGAAGGACATCCAGCAGAGACATGGAGGGGGTAAAACTACAGGCCAGTTATCTCTGCCTGGCACGATCATGGAACAGATACTTCTTGAAACTGTGCTAAGGCACATGGAAAATAAGGAAGTGATTGGTGACAGCCAAAATGGCTTCATTAAGGGAAAATCATGCCTGATGAATTTGGTGGCCTGTATTAGAGTGACAGCATTAGTAAGTGAAGAGCAGCTGACATCATCTATCTGGACTTGTGCAAAGCATTTGACATTGTTCTGCATGACATCCTTGTCTCCAATCTAGAGAGAAGTGCAGTTAACAGACAGACCACTTGGTGGTTAAGGAATTGGGTCAATGGTTGCACTCAAAGTTGTGGTCAACAGTTCGATGTCCAAGTCGTGACAAGCGGTTTTTCTTAGGCATCGATGTTGGTACTGACGCTGTTTAACATCTTTATTGGTGACATGGACAGTGGGATTGAGTGCACTCTCAGCAGGTTTGCTAATGAAACCAAGCTGTGTAATGCCATCTACACACTGGAGGGAAGGGATGCCCTTCATTGAGAGGGACCTTGACAGGCTTGAGAGGTGGGCCCTTGCAAACCTCATGAAGTTCAACCAGTCCAACTGCAAGGTCCTGCACATGAGTTGGGGCAATCCCAGCCACATATACAGGCTGTGCAGAGAATGGATTGAGAGTAGTCCTGAGTTTCTAATACAGTTTGGAATATTGGTTTTGGTTTGTTCTAACCTTTACCTTCTACCCTTTAAGGTTTGCTCTTTCTTCTTTTGAGTTTCTATAATCTGTTTCTATCTGATGTTGAGATGCCAGAACTTTGTGTCATAGCCTGATCACCAGAGGAGGAATGGGAGTCATATCACTGCTTTATATCAGAATGTGAATTTACCCTGAATAGCAAAAATAAGTTGTTTTGTTGTTTGTGTTTTTTTTTCCCTCTAATACATCTTGTGGCAAGATCGTGTGCTATTTTCTGTCTCCTGTGGTGTGTCTTTGTTCAGTACTAGTGCTCACAAATCTGCTACCATGTAATACCTGTTATCTATTTATGTGTGTGTATATACGCATAAAGATTTGAAAATGTCTTGTGTTACAGAGAGATAAAAATTATAAATGAAACACTTGGCTTTAGTACCCTTCAGGTCATCTCAGGCAAGCACAGATGAGTTAGAGGATCTTGTTCTAGAGCAGGCTTTTCTATTCTTGCCTCAATCATAGTGGAAACAGTAAATACTTTGTGCCAAATATGTGTCACTTAATGGGCCATGTCCCACTAAGTGGTGTGTTGACCACAAATAGCAACCTAAATATCATTTTTCTATCACATATTTCAGATGTTTACAAAAACATGAAACTACTTTAGACACAGTACAGTTGTTAGAATCAACTATAAATCAGAAAAGCAATACTCCTCAATGTAAAATGTAAATAGTTTTCAAACTTGAACATAAGACCAACATTATGGTGTACACAGTTGCTTTGTATGAGATCAGCGGTGGTCTGGCACCATAAACTTGCACTGAGAGAGGCAATGCTTATTCTGGTTCTGTTAATTGCCTTGCCATTAAAGTGTACTCTTGTATGTTGTACTCACAAAACACAGGCTGAATACTGAACCCGGGGGTACAATGTGATCACATGCACTTTAAGAAGTTTAATTGACAGAGCGCAGTAATGTACCACAACCACTACCCCTGTTAAGGATGAAAAAGTTTTTAAGTAATGATGTTTTTAAATGATGCATTTTAGATTTGATATTTTTTTTAATTAATTTTGAAAATTATTAATTAGAATGAATTCATTAGAAAAAGGAAAATCTTAAATTGGACATCTTGATATGCTGGACAGGACAGAGTGCTGTAATTGACAGTACACTTAGAGATGCAAGAAATAATGCTGGTGTGAATTTCTGTGATTCCAAACAGTAGTTCATGGGAAGGTATTTTGTGTGTCTCGACATCCATAGCAGATGCTCCACAATATTCAGGGATCAGGGTTGCAGGTCATAGGTAATTGAGGTATGAGTGCAATCAAAAAGTTTTGCTTTTTTTTCTATCTCGAAAATGTGACTGGTTATATACTCTGCTATCCACTGCCTGTCTCAGGGATTTATTTGCTTCTATTTTTGTTTTTCTCTGACCTGGTTTAATTCTTAACTTCTTTTCTTCAAGGTTTATATTCTTGCATTGTTTTTCTCTTCCATTAAGAAAACCTGATAGTTGAAAAACTACTTCACAGAGTTTTGTGTATCTACTATCATGTACTAGGGAATGCAAGGGTGGACTTTTTTCTGTGCCTTGTGTGTCAGGTATTGTTTTTGCTCAATTGTTTACTGACGTGAAGAACAGCTGATCCTGGGTTTTCTTACCTTAATCTCTCCTCTTTTATGGAATGCTGTGCTCAGATCTCTTAGTAATTTCTTACTGAAAACGAGCAGGGACATATTTAATACTAGTTCTTTCCTGTGAACCAAGACCAAAAAGAGCATTTCCAAATGGTGAGTAAAACCCTAAAATTCCCTTGCCTATATCTGATCACTGTGCCCCTCCCACTCAAGGTCTTTAGAAATACCTTTCTAGTCTTGATAAAACATTTGACAAAAATCTGATCTCCGAGACATTACAGGCAAGTGAACAAGAATTTGTTTGTGTTTTTCTACACTTCTATTTTATCTCTGTTGCACAATTTACTGTATTGAGAAATTAAACATAGCTATTCACTTTGAAAGCTTAGAGGCAGTAACTGACTCTGGGACCCACAAGAATTTTTACTTAAACTCCTGTATGGCATAGAGGGAGTTCAGAAAATTAAGCAGATGCTCAAATTAGGCAAACAAATAGGTTTATTAATTGCTCTGCTTGGTTGAAGACGAGGACTTCCTCTCCCCCCGCCCCTGCAACTAGTGTTCCACATACGAGCCAAAATGCAAAGGTTTGAAGAGCAAAATTCCCAAGTGAAATACCCCAGAGATACATGGGGATTTATGTGGTGGGGATTTGGGTTTGGTGGTGTTGGGTTTTATTAAAACCTTTTCTATAAATCAATTTTGTAGATAAGCGTATGTATTCACACGGCATTGCACATATCTTTTTGTGTAATAGCTGTCATAGGCCTTTCAGTTTCTTCCCATAACACACAAAATTTCAGAGCTATCAAGAGAAACATAGTTGTGAAGCTGACTAATTACAGAGTCAAAAAGTTATCATCATTTAAGAATAATTTTTCCACACTGGTTCATTCCACAGATTTATATTCTCCATCGCTCACCTTTTGATATTACAAAAATGAAGTATAGAGAAAGTTTTTTGGAAAAAAGTTACTGTATGACAAGTGTTTCCACAGGGAATGTAACTTACAGATGCTTATCAATATTGTCACTTTCCCCTTTATATTCTGATCAATTCTAAAACTAAAATTTTAACTGTATCTTATGTTTTACTTCTCTCCACTTTTCCTTCTTAATTCTGTGGGATATCCTGAATTCTTTACAGGATTTTGATCTCTTGAATCTTTTGATTATCCTTTATTGTGAATAAATCCATTTATTACCTGTAAATCCGAATGTTCAACCATTTGTTGTCTCTGTCAGATTTTCTTTTTTATTTTCGCGACTTATTGTTCTCTAAAACGTGTCTGGAACGAGTAGAAACTCATATGTCTTTTTCACTCCCTTGAATGTTTTTGGTAATTTTGAGCATTTAGTATTGTACAAGTTTAAAACTCTAAGCTATTCAGTGTAATTGCTTATACTGTGGAATAATTGGTAGCTCATTAATTGAATATTGAAATAATAATAACATAAGCTGGACACAACAGATTTTTTTTTAAGCTTTGGTAAGAATTTATTTGACTCTAGTCTTGTAAATATGAGGGAAACTTAAAGTAAAATTGGATGCTGAAACAAATACTAAGACAAAAATATGCCATATTTAATGTATGTGAACTTACTCCATGTGTTCAGTTAACTCATGACCACTCCTGATAATTTAAATAGATTACATATGCTTAAAGTGAAAATTAGTTTTGTCTAAGTCTTGCATTTGTTTGTTTACCTTGGACTCATAAATCATGATAAACAATAGTATAGATTTTTTTTTTGAGTAACACGTGTGTAGAGTACTATTTAATGCCTCTTCCTAATTTGAAAGTAATTTTTCTCTTCAGTTCTCAGCATGCTGTCATATTCCCGAGTTTTACTGCCAAATTAATTGTCTTACTGAAAGAAAACTGAGGTGTTTAAAAAGTGGGTTTTTTTTCATATTTCTAATGCCACTTCAGCTATTCTTATCACTGAAAAAATTAGGATTTCAGTCTGCCTCAACTGATTTTTGCAGGTTAGACAGATACTAGCTGGTTATATTTTCAGGTTTTATTTAATTTCTTAAAAGGTTAGTCAGAAGTGTTTAAAAAATCATAGTGAAGAACTGGAAAAAATCATTTATGTAGGAGAAATTTAGATGTTCACGAGGAACCAGCTTTGAACAGGTGTCCCTGTTTTCTTGGTCTTGGGCTCTGGTTTGCTCTCAAAAACTTCCTTAAGCATTTATTATTTAGACTATTTGTTCCTCAGAGTAGAATTCTTTCCTAGCACAATATTCTGGGATGTTTGCAGTTGAAGTAATAGTGCTGACACTTCCTTCCATAGTAGTTAAAAATTCAGGGCTTTGAAATGCCTTTTGGATGTCTGTTCGATGAAGAAATCAAACCTTCTACATTTATAATCAAGTTTATCCATTTAGTAAAATATATGTGAAATCTTAAGGGGTGCCCTGCAGCCTGAAACAGTCTGTCCAACCCAGTGTTCAGTGTTGGGCAGTGGTGATGAAGAGGTTGTGTAGTGAGACTGCACTAGCTAGAGTCGCAGCCACTTCTTGCAGTCCATTCTTATCAATGTCCCCCAGTGTCCATAGTCGGTGCGTATGGGGTATTAGAGAGTACATCTGTGCCACGTCCATTTTTACCTTTATTATTCTCGGGGTCTGCTGTTTTTCTGAAAAGAAGGTGTGGTCATTTTTCTTCAACTGTCAGTTTGGTTGTCTATTCTCCACCCCTTCCAAGCATGCAGATGTCTTGCTTGTTACAAATAGCAATATATTAACAAGGATATGTTATTTCCATGTTGCCATCTTTTGAAAAGTACCATATGAAAGAACTCAAATTGTCCTTCCAAAAGTAAATTCCTTTTTCCTCTAAAAGGAGTTCACAGAAATTTCTTTTGCCCTCTCTGGCTGTTTGATAAATAAGCTTGTTTTAGCCCTTAATCTTTACATTAGCTCATGGAAAAGCTATTGGCATCATGCAGCTTCCAGAAGCTGGGCTGGACTTTTACCTGACAGCAATGTGTGTGCCTTTTTGGCAAACATTCATACAATTAAAAAATTTTTCCTAGGCTGACCACCTTACTGATCTTTGACAGACAAGCCAATTGCATATTTCTTTCATGACATGTCACATATCCATAATACTCCCTTTGAGTTAAGTCCTGTTCAAGCAACAGAATGGAAATGGTGTCCATGGCAGCAGCTGCTCCATGAGCAGTATGTTGTAGAATGATAGAGGCTGTGTGACTTCTGTCTGCCGGCTTTGGAAATGAATCCTAGCTTTACAGTTTTTCTGCCTGCCTCTGATTTCATTGAAGAAATGCATATACCTGGTGAGCGTTCTGGTCTTCTACATGTGCTGTTCATTGTATATAGTGGTTAACTCTGACATTAATTTATCATTGGTGTCTGTTTATGTGAAATGTGTTACTACTTTGAAGCTTTTTTCCTGTTGATGTTAAGGATTAAGGTGAAAACATCTTTACATACTCATATAGACCTTTAAATTGTACATACTCTTTCAAACAGTTCTTACTTGACTCTTTAGCTGTTTTTCTTGTCGAAAGCATGTTGTCAACTGATTATTTTTCATATTAGTTTCAGCTCCTCAGTGAGTTGTTCCAAAAACTGTTGAAAAGATTTAGCTTTGCAATAGTATCTGCAAATCCTCCAAGCAAATACACAACTTTATGCTTAGTAAAATGCTTTTTCTGGTGTATAATGCTCAACAGGTACCATAAGCTATGCTGCCAAAACACTGCATTCCTACAGTAATTTAACTGCATATACTCTAGACCTTTTGTTATTGCAGATCTGTCACCAAAAGAGCCCTACAGCTATAATGTGTTCTACTTTCTTGACACGTGTATCTCACATGGACTTCTTCTAAAACACTTGAAGAAAGAAAAAATAATTTCCAAAATGTATTGAAATATCTGAGGACTCACTGACTACTTCAGCCATGAGTAACAGTAGGATAACTAAAATACTGTAAAATAGCCATCATGGTAATGTGTCAAACATAAAACTTTTGCAAGAGCTGTCCTATATGTAGACATGTATTTAGCACTTGAGCAATATGACGACACAGATGAAACACAATGAAGTTTAAAGGGTTTTGTGTATTTGCCCTAGAGTACTATTTACGAGTGGTTTTGCCATTTTTAAGTGTTCTTGTTTAAATAATCCAGTAATCATTACTTTGAGAAAATACCAACTTTCTTAATCTATTTTATTCTTTAGACTGTCTGATGTTCTACAGAATGTCAAAGACAATGCATAATCTCTTATAGTTAACACCACCACCTTCTCCCCAATATTTTCTCTCTCCATCGTAAGACAATAAAAAATATCCCCTCAGGATTCATTTTAAAAAACAAACAACAACAGCTAAACACAAACACACATCTCTCCCCCATTCCAAAAAAAAATAAAAAATCCCTAACCTCCAACAATAAAGTAACCTGAGGAGAGGTCACTGTTGGACATTATACTTAAAAAGAAGGAAGAGCTGTTTCTGCAGGTGAAGGTCAAAGGCAGCCTTTGCTGCAATGACCATGAGATGGTGGAATTCAGGAGCCTGAGAGGAAGGAACAGAGAAAAAGCCAAGCTCAGAACCTGTGACTTCAGGAGAAACATACTTTGGCATGAAGCATGAAGTTGAACAAAAATACAGGCTATCTAGTGATATGCTGGGTATACTAGTAAGAGGTAGACCTTAGAAGAGATTGTGGCATCCTAAAAAATCTAGTATACCTTTTATAGTTTTGAAAGCAGAACCATTTCTGGAAAGATGAATTAATATTCCTCATCTGTATCCAATAAATGTGTGACAATAGACAGGCAAAATTAGCCTCATAATATTGTTAATAGGACTTGTCTGCAATACCAAATGAACACAGAGAACCCCCCCAACCTTGGTAAGACCATTCTATAAAAGTGCTTCATAGCATGGATTCCAATTAGTGCTGCCCATCAGTTTCCTACTCTCTGGGATTTTTGTATGGATGATCTCTCTGAACACAGAAGAAAGAATTGGCAACTCGATGGGAAGGAATTTAGGATGTCTTATGTTATTGCTGTATGAAGAACTGTAGGTGACACTTGCAAGAACTGTGACCACATGCTCTATAAGAACTGTCTGTGTTTAGAACTTGTGTATTTTATTGATGAGCAGTGACAGTAAAACAGGGTTCACTGATGTCTTAAGTCTGAAAATGGTCACCCATGGCTTCCTTCCTTTAAAGTAGATCTTGCTATGTACTGTTTCACCCATTTAGTTCTGTAGCTTGTTTGTGCTCTGCATCCACCAGTAATTGCTCCTACTGTGCTGCAGGTATATGCAGAATGTAGTTAAGTTGGTTAAACCAGAGACAAAGTGTGTCGGTCACACAGACTAGAGGTGTTAATTCCCATCTATAATGTTTCATGACTTGAAATGTTTCCAGTGCCAGCTTTTGTCAGTTTAATTCGTATGTGGAGTCTGTAGAATCAATTTGCATGATTATGCTTTGCTGGTTTAAGTATTATTAATCTGTAAACCCGTGACCAATCAGACACAATTCTTAGATTGTTAATTAACCCTGAAGGTGTTCACCAGTTGGTCATCACTTTAAATCACGAGTAGCTCAACAGGAATTTAGTACTTGCTTCTATAAAATGGGTATTTAGGTGTTCCTACTTAAAATCATTGAGTCTTATATCTTGCTGTCTTCTAACAAATTCCCTACCGTGCTTTCTGCTAGATTGTGAACTCCTAGGATTCAGGCTGTCTTCATTATGTTTATGTGTACATAAATACCTTCTCAATGCTGAAATTAATTGGGCACACAAAGCAAGAATCACAATTCTTTTTCTCACTATAAATGTGTTTAATCACATCTTCAGTAGAAAAAAGAGATTCAGTGAAGCAAATACAAGTATCAAGGATGGTCCTTTATTTTGCCTCCTGATTTATGAGTTTTGGAAAAGACTACGGGGTTGCCAGCACTGTAGTATGATAATTTAAGGAAAACAAAATTAGAAGCATTTTAGAGGCAACTGTCACCTCCTTCTTGGCATGTTCTTGTACTCATTTGTACAGCACTTTTACTTTTCTGAATATAAAAATAATTTAAAAGCCAGAATGAAGGCCAGCTGTCTTTGAGGTTCTTGTCCAAGATACTATTTAATTTAATTTCTCATTCTTCTCAGCAGTTTCTTAGCAAAAAGGCACCCAAGATAAATTCACTTTAACTTTCAGGGTTTTTTTAGGAAGCTATGTTTTTTTGATTTACTGTGTCTTGAGGAGTTGGACACCAAAGTATATCTCAGTCACTGACAATTTTGAGACAAAACATAACTTACATGTGCTTCCTGCAGCATGTGCTTCAATACAGTACAGAATGGTCAAAACTGCTTTTAGTCAGAAATGTGGCCACTCTGTAGAGCACCTGTGTAATGAGTAAGAATTACAGCTTCCACGTTGTCCCCAGTCTCACATCCTTCCTTTTAGAATAATGCCCTAATCACCTTATTGGTAGAGTCACCTTTAAATTTGAGTCATTGTACTGCAGAGGAAGGTAGGATATCTGAATCTATAAAAAATGTTTTAATTTCTCTTTATGGCCTGCACTGAGGCTACAGGATGTTCTGTTGAGTAACCAACTATTTGAGTGTATTTTCTGGTTTGGAGTGCATGAGAATTTTGTTTTGTGAAATTTTTCCACTTATAGAAATAAATGGTTGTCACTTCTATAATTACGGTTAAGCAGTAGTTAATGTTTGCTTTGTCCAACACATTGTGGCTGACTGCAGTTCACAGCTATAAAAGCGTTTGCATGTTGCTTTATTTTTCTTTAGTCTATAATGGAGAACTTTGAATTGTTCATTTGTAAGAGCTCAGTGCGTTAATAAATGATGGTGTTAACTATCTTTTCAGCGTAAACCATAGATAATAGGGTTCTTTCATGTGTGCCTTTGAGTGAATATTTTAAATTCTCTTTTTTCTTTACAGGAAAATGTTCTCTGTAGGATTTAATTTTTTTTTTTTTTGCCACAAACTACTAGCTCAAAGCTAATTTGAAGCATCAGGAGTCAGATGATAACAAAATAGGGTAAAAGGCAACAAATATAATTACTTGTCTGCTGTTTATAGATTATCTAAAGAGCAGCCACAAAGTTGACACTCTGTTTCTGAGTGGCAGCTGTGAATTTGACAATTATCTTGTCTGATTCTGAAAACTGTAAGCATCAGCAACTGTTGGCACATTCAGGAAAATAATATTGCCTCGTTTATCTGTTTTCCTTTCTAAAGATTATTGCCACCTCTACTAGGTCTGAAAATTGCTCCAAATGAAAACTTCAGTTTTTCTAAAATTTTTGTATCTTACTTGAAAAGCTTTTTTTTTTACTTTTCTCTTCAGTTGGTAGTATTAGTTCTTCTCCCCTCCCCCACTTCATGTTGAACTTTCAGTCATGAGTATGGAATACAACAGAACATGTTACAAAGTGATTTGAGTAACCTTAGCTTAGATTATAAAATCTGATCACTACAACCACACCCATAAAAGAGTGAACTTTCATAAAAGACAAATTAAATGGAAGCAAAGTGGGCATCTCAGAAGGACAGACTGAATGTGGAAAGACTTTTTCATTCCAAGGTATGTTAACTGAGTTATAATTGGCTCTAATTAGCACAGTGTATTCAGCTATAAAAATTCTTTACTTTGAGGCTCAGTAGCACTCAAAGATGTAAAATTTCATCCTACCTTTGAAAACATCAAAGAAAATGCTTCCAATGTAGCTTTTACAACTGAAAGTTCAGTGATCGGTTCAGGAAAGGTGCAAATACAGCAACAAGCATAAACAATATTGATATCTGGCTGGAAGAACTCTTAAGAGTTAGTTGCTCAAACCAGATTTCAATATCTATAATTAAAAACATATCAATATATATCAACACCAAACTTCAGTTATATTTTCAGCAGAATGTAAGAAAAACTGTGGACTTAAGTAATTGTGATCAGAATTAACTTGAAGATTTCATAGGTTTCTTAATTGTTTGTTTAATGATCCTGTCTTTTAATTTCATTTTGGAAAACTGGATTATGGAAGGTTAGTTGTTATCACATGCAAGTTATAGTGCTCTGTTTGTTTGGGTTTGTCTTGTGTTTCTCATTTATTTATTTTCTTTTGTAATCCTGTTTGTTCCTAAATTTTTTTTTAATCTCTTTTGATGGATCTAATTGATACATACGTGCATCAAAACTGTATGGAACTGAAATACCTATGCCAGTTGGTTGCTTCTCATTATTATGATAATATAATAACATATTATTATGATATTATGATAATTGAATATGTAATTGAAACTGCTTCATCATTTTTATCAACACTTTTTCATTTGCTTAAGTTTTTCCAATTTGTACCATACAACTTTAACAAGAAACAGTTTTGAAAATAAGATTATGAATGCTACAGACAAAATAGCCCAATTTAAAGCAAATCATGGAATCATTCTAGTTCCATGTCCTTGTTAAAACATATTTTAAATAATGATGGTAGCTTAATGTGCTAAATGAAGTGACTTTGTCCTAATACAAGACAAGTGATTAAATGAAGTTTTGTAAGTAGTCAATTTCCATGGATTGACAATATAATGAGGATGTAGGTCATGATTCCAGCAAAAGATAGATGCAGAAGCGAGTCCTCTTTTTGATATGCTCTCTTGTCTTAGGGAAGGCCACCACACCCTTTTAGTTATAGTTCCAGACTTTTCATCTACTTCGTGTTAATTTTATGGGGGTTTTTTGAATAACTCTATTTTCTCTGCATAGTGTGGCTTCTGTAGAACAGCATACAGGTGCAGTTATTTGCCTCTGTGTCTGATGTTTGCTTTACTAAAAGTGCACAGTAAAAAGCAATTAAGCTCTTTGTGGAAGAAGCAAGGGGATTTTGTGTGGAAGGTAACAGCTCGGGACAACTGAGGTTGTCTTTCACTTATGGTGTGAAAAAATGGCACTGTCACTTCTTTCTGTTACCTACAGATTCCTGTTTTCTTTTCCCTCTGTGTTTTTTTTACCATAAGATTAGATGGAGATCCATGACCTGGATCTTGGGCCAGCTGAGTCATATTCAGTGTCTTAAGAAGTTGGGAGTTATGCATAATTGGGGATTAATCAGGAGCTTGCATAGTGTGCAGCACTGAGTTGGGAAGGTAGCTGGTGGCTGCCTAATGTTGGGCTTACTTGCTCAAGGCTGCATCTACTCATGCAACCTTTCTACATCTCTTCAATACAGATAATGAATTGCTTCATGCAAGAAGCTAAACAGACTAGACTAGTATTGTCTAGTGATGGACTTGTGATAAACTTCAAGAGATGGTCCTTCTTACATGCACTGAGAATGAGAAGAACATATCAAATGCCTTTGAATAACTTATATTTTGTTTGGAGATATGAAGATTGCAGCTGAAGGAAACCATAAGGAATAAAGTTTAATGTTTTTGAATAGATTAGATTCACAAAGTTAAAATAGCTTTCTAGTACAAATTCTTATTGGTTTTAATTTTGTTTGTTTTCTGTTTTACAGTGTTATGTGGGAACCAATGGGAGATGGTAAAAAGATAATTTCACTGGCTGATAATAACATATTATTGTGGGATTTGCAGGAAAGTTCAGCTGAAGCTGTGGTAAGGAATTTTTTTAACAAATCATATATATACTTGAATATAGTACAAACAACAACATCCACTAGCCTAGATTTTGCCTATCTTTTACCTACTCCTTCAGAAATATCTTGTTGCCTTTAACATGTGTGAGGACAACGAATAGTCTATCAGTTGGCTTAAATACAAGTCTTTGAGTAATACTTTGTATGTGTTGCTAGTGGTTAATATTTTCCTTTTTCTGGACTTCCCCTTATTTTCATTCTGGTTTTACAGTGAATGGTCCATACTGAAGTAATATTAATTTGATGCATGCATACAAGGCAAAAATTGGTGATGGGTAATGCCAAAGGTTATTTAATTCAGGTAATAGTATATTGACTCTTGTTGGTTATTACCATGCAGCCCTCTATTTAATTTACAATCTTTGTTGTATGTATAAGCATGATATGAATTTCTTTATTTGCTATGCACTGCTTTGAGTTTCACTATCAATTTAATTCAGTACTGTACTGTCTATTTGTATTATTTCACTTGCTGTTAAAACCTTCTTATTCCAGAACATGTATAAAAGGTGTTATTGACACAGATTTCTGCCTGGCTATGCCACCTCTTACAGATGTGAAAAAAAAAGTCTGCTGATTTATGTGTAATGACATGGGTAACTTTGAATGTCTCTGTGCGGAGTCTTTTAGGTCAGTGTCTGTCTTTAAAAATGGAAACTGATTATGTTAAGGACATTATTATTCAGCTGATCTGTTGTCACTTCTTCAATTAACTCCTCAGTTTGACTTGTTTAGGGTTAGTTTCTTTTCTTGGATGCTGGAGAATGAGATTTTTCAACTGACAGTTGCTTAAAGAGTCAAGATGCTGTGTCCATAAAGCCTTCCCTGTTGCACCGACTGTGTGCAAATAGATGATGTCTTAAGTTGTTATTATTATTTTGCTAGGTTTTGCACAGTATCAATGTAATATAGTTTATTCCTTTACATTAATAATTAGGCCCTTTGTATTCTCTCACTAAGTGAAGGAACTTCAGCTCTTTTTTCACCTGGAGCTTCAGCTGGTGTTATGTTGCCTTCCAAGGCTTCTTCCAAGTAGTGTTTGTTTCTATGAAATTGATGTTGAGAATTTCTGAAGGCTGGCCTCCAGGAGCTTGGCAGTGGCATTGTTATCTACTGGATTTGCAATACTCCTCCATTAGTCTCTTTTGTTTGTTTTTTCTTTAAGGCCTGCCTAACACACAGACTTTCTTGGATGCCTTCTTTAAACCTTTTGAAAAACTACTTTTGGGGGTGGTGCTGTATCCATGCTATTGGTCTTGATGTCTCTTTGAAGTTCTGGGAATGCTAGATTACTTATCAATTTCCCTTTCTCCTCCTTTTTCTCTCTGAGTAGCTCTGTTCTCTCTTGTTAAAGTCACTTTGAATGCTAATTTGTTTTTCACTGTTGCAACCACTGTCTCATAACAGTCTCAAATTTCTTTCTAATCTGTCTGAAATATGCTTTCCTTTAGGATACAGTCCAGCATGTTACCTGTCTCTCTATATGTGGGAATCTTGTAATGAATGCCAAATTATTATTTTCCTTCTCATTTTATTTGTTCAGGATTTATTTACTAAAATTTTCCGTGTTGTGTATTCATTTCACTATTCTTTTCCTCAAAATTAACCTCCTTGCACCATCACACAAATATTTGTGAATGTAACTGTGGTTTCTATTTTCTTTTCCTCCATTGCTAGAATTGGCATCTACATAATTTTGTAGAGAACAAGACTCTTCACCAAACTATGTAATTTCAGTGTGATTTTGGAAATCAGTATTTCTGTCCTCAAAGTAATACGAGCTTGCTGATACCTTCAATTATTATTAGTGTTCCTTAGCTAGAATAATTTATATTGTTACCTTTAAAATATACGTGTACTGCATCAAATATTTATGGCAAAATAACGACTCCAGAAGGCAAAGTATGTGATAAAGAAGCTAAGGGAATTTAACTTGTGACATGTTATATTCTTATATTTGATAAAAGGAAACAAGAAAAAACAAATGTGAAATTCTGCATCAAAACCACATTAACTAATGAAACTTAAGACTATGACAGTAGACACATCAGCCTTTGACTGACATCTTCAGATAGGCGCATTTTGAAATATTTGTTAAAAACTTTAGTTTACAAAGTTAGGAGTGTTGTTCATATTTTTAGTCAGTAAAAATCAGGAGACTTGATATAGAATTTGACTGATTGCTGGTATTTCTGTCTAAAATAATCTAGTATCTCGTGTGTGCACTGTAAAGTAGAATTATTTGTGGTTGAATTTTTACATGGAAATAACAGTTTGCTGTTATCAGTCTTCTACTCCAATAATTTTTACTTACTCTTAGATGATACTTCATCACTGAGTTAGCGACGACTTTAAAATAAAGTTTAATAGTGAACATCCATGGAAACTTGACTCTTGGAAAACGTATATCCGGGTATCTAAATTCTAAATCATGTGAATCTCTTCTAAGATGACTGGTATTGTTGCATTCTGGTTGAGTACTTATTTGCAACAAATTGCTCTCAATCATACTAGGAGTTCTTGAGTTAACCAGTGTCCAATAGAACAAGACTCTGAGGAAAACATGAGTAACTCTTTAAAATGCCTACCACAGGTTTTCTAGTAATTAAAATGTTAACAACTTGAAGTCCAATACAATAGGCTTTTTCAGGCCTAGAATCAACTCTATTTCTGTATTTCTGAAATCTCTGAAGATTACCTTCTTCCTAAGAGTTTAACTCCCTGTTAGGCTGAAAAACAATAACTGTTGTTCTGTGGCAATTTTCTACTTACAAAAATTATGTAGGACTGACAGTTACAAGGAGCAATGATGAAAAATAAGAAATGTTTCATTACGGAGATAGTTTTCTGTTTAAAAAAAAACAAGCAAAACCAAACAAAAAAACAACTTCACCCCATCCTGTGCTGGTGTAGTATTTAGAATGTGAGAGAATCTCTGAGAGCAGGTTGGAGACAAATAGCATTGGCAAGGGTAAGCAATAAATACATTTTCTATTTGGTTATCACTATGTACAAACATTTGCAGGCCAATAAGCTGTTGCTGAAATGGTGATTTTCTATTTACATCATGTTTATAAGGGATTGTTGAATGCAGTGAAACCACATAGTTTGTATTTGTACTTCTGGTCATATTGTAAACCACCAAGTTTCTGGGATATCACTAAAAAGAGCTTTACTGCCATCGAAAACAGGTATAGAGATGCCTACAGAGAAAAAAAAAAAATCAGCTCTCACTAGCATTGCAAAGAGGTCGTGTGTTTAAAAAAAAAAATAAAATTTGAAGAGACACCACAGAAGCCATTCACAGCCCCTTGGAGGTTATAGCTGATTATACAAGGTTTTAATTGGTGCTATGGAGAAAATTCTTGCCAGGAAGAACACATTTGTTTTATATGCAGGTACACAGGGAGATTATTTAAATGACAAGAAGCATCGTGTTTATTGCTCATTAGGATAAAGGGTTGTCCACTTTTGGCATGTCAGCCACCTGATGTCTTACACCTAACATGCTCTTTAAGTCTATCAGACCATGACAAAACATTAAGTAGGTAGTAAGCTTATATACTCTGTAGGGACTGTTAAGGGGAAAAAGTCTTTACAAAATATTTGTCTGGTAAGTGAAATAACCATATACCTCTGCGTGTGTGCGTATATTATTTTAACTACATAAATCAGTAAGCCTAGGATTAAGATAATAAGAAATGATTGTGTGGTTGATTTCTCCTTTTTTTTTTTTTTAAATTTTTGTCAAAACCATGATGGTGTTCAAGTTGAATGACATTGTTAACCAAAATTAGGATATAGTCCACTGTATCTGTATTAAGTAAAAAAAGTGAGGAGATAAACTCACTATACTTGTATAGCACAGGTCTTCCTGTTTTAAGAACACATTTCAATTGCTTCCTTTTTGTACAGGCATCCATTATAGGCTCTATTCATTTTAATGGCAAGAGGTAAACTCTTTATGGACTTCTCATGTTTGAAAAAATTCATTTAAAACTTGGGTGTAGTATTGGTGAAAGACTGAAAATGTGTGTCTTTATGGTTTTGTAAAGCCAAAATTTCTGCTTGAATACATTGATCAAAACTTCGGTTATCTATTGGCTGCATTTCCTCTACTTGTCTGGGAGTTAATTGCCTTTTTTAATTAGAATTAGCCTGAAGAATTTTCAGGTTCTTGATGCTTTCAGAACTTCTTTGTAATAAAGTTACTTGTGTGTTCATTCTCTGATTTACCTAGTCAAACTGTTATAGGAAACATTTACTAACCATAACTTACTCTACAGTTTTGTGGGTTTTTGTTTGTTTTTCCTTACAACGTTTCAACTTGTTTCTTCATTACATTATTTAATACAGAAATATTTGCCTGTATTTGCATTAAGACAAGCTTCTCCTGTCCTTTTGATCATTCCCTTTATTATTGTTTTGAGGGAATTACCTTTTTGGGGTGAAACTGATCTTATGCTCACTGCATCATTACCTCTGGCAATTAAATTAGCTATTCTTTGACATTTATAATCATTAGCTAAACCCAAGAGAAGTCCAGCCAATCCACAACATCTGGGTAGATTCTGCTGAAAAGATGATGGTATTTCTGTATGCAGACTTTGGGTCAGATGTCACCAAATCACTAGTACTCCTTGGGTCAATGCAGTATGTTTGGAATGGCAGATGAGTGGAACAGCATGAAATGGAGATATTTAAATATAGATATTTTTCTCTTTGCTTTATATTTTCAAAAAGTGGATGAGTAGAGGTGTGATTCTGATACTTTATTATCCAAATGATTAATTAAATTAATTTTAGATTACTTGTTCCTTCTGAATTCTTTAGTAGCGTTTTAATATATAGGTGATCTTAATTCAGAGCAACAGAAAATATCTGGCAGTGGCATGGCATTCCAGGCAAGACAGAAGATCTTGTGGGGAAGGTTACACAGCCAATCTGAATAAAAGTAATGTATCCAGGTACAGGAGGATGTTAGTATGCTTATGGATAAGATGCTTTCTTGGCAACATGGCTGCTTTTCCTCAAGGCAGAAAAATATATTGTGGACTTCAGTGGAGAACTTCTTAGAGTGCCCCAGAATAACTGCAACTAGAATAAACATAGATTAATTAAATGGAGGACAAAAAACTATTTGAAGATAAATGACAGAGAGATTACTAGATCAGAAAGAGAATAGAAGACCAGTTTTTAAAGAGTTGGTATTGGGATGAATTTCGTTTAATGGTCTCCTTAATGATAGCACAGAAGTAGGAGTGAGATGATGAAAATTGTTAATGACAAAGGTTTGGAATGCATCATCAGTATATAGGAGCAACAATATATTTCAGATGTTTAGCTTACTTTTTATAGTATAAAGCAGGAAACCTAGGTTTAAGGAATAAAAATATTTTCTTCCTGTGACCTAACAACTCAGCACTTAAAAAATGTGTAAATTCTATTACTTGGCTGTTCTGACTGACTCTGAGATGCCAGTATGATGAGTCTGTTAGAAAAGACAAATGATTGTAAGATGGTTCAGAAGACAAGAAGAGTAGTGAAAGGGCTATGTGGTGTGGTTGCCTGCCACAGGAGGAATTTAATTCAGTAAATTTGAAGACCTCATCAGTGTTTCTGTCTCTGTCAATAACAAGCCAGAACAACACTCATCCCTTTTAATGTGGATCTCTAAGTAGTCTTTCAATGGCTTTGCTGCTGTGGTTATTAAAGGGACCTCTCCCAGAGGCTGTCATGAGATCTCCACACAACAGTGGCTGTTCCATACCTGAGTCCATCCAGCCTCCATATTCCATTTGAAACAATGGCCATAGCAGACTCAAAGGAAAAAATTCAGTTGAGCAAATTGTGTTCAATACTTTGCCCATAACACTTGGACAGTCTTCTACTCTGTTCAATCCAAGGGTATTTCTGAGCCTGGTTGAGTTTGTTTCCTTAATGTGAGCCTTGATAGATATTTCTTTCAAGTACTTTCTTATTCTGTTCTTGGACATAAGTAAGTTTTATGTCTTGAAATATCTTTTGACAAGGAGTCCATTGGTTAGAGAACCACCTTCATTTGTTTACTGTTCTAACTGCCCTCTACAAGATTAATTCAATGGCCTATAGCTCTTCTCTTTGGAAGAGAGCATGAGCTTTCTCCATGGTGCTTGTGCCTTTTCTAGGTAATTTCTGTACCCTCTAGAGGCTAGGATATACTGGGTTTGAGTTTTGGTTTTTTTGGAGGCTATGGATTATCCCTTTTTTTTTCCAGATCAGTCATTAAGAGATAAAAATTTGAATCAGAAAAAGAGGCATCTCAGTCCTTACCATGTTTTGATAAAAATAAGTTGGAGTAATTGATGTTTTCATTTGAATACACAGAAATCAATCCTTAAAGGCTTGGGTAGACTTTTTTTATATCCAGATACTTTTGCTTTTGTGAAAGCCCTTCCTTGCTGAGAATAACATATACAATTCTATTCCAATCATATTACATTGCTTCATTTTTTAAGAACCTTTTTTTATTTCAAATCATTGCTCTCATGCAATTGTAGTGTAATATACTGTCCTTTTGTAATTATGCTACTAGCTTTAGGCACTGATTTACTTAAGCACTTATGGATGGATTTAACTCTGCTCATATTCTGATAACTGCTCAAGATTTCATTTTATCCAGACATTTTCAAGTCAATTTGTGATCCTTGCACAGTGCAAGAACAAAAGCTAGTTCTATTGTCTAAAAGTAGACTTCATATCTTCTTTTTTTCTACAGTAAGTCACATTTTGTGTTTATAAAATATTGCCATGAATTGTTTTCTCCAGTACCAAGTGAGGCTCTCAGAACTCAAGTCTTCATCTCTGGGCAGCACAAAGCCGAATCCTCATGTGAGATTAATGTCTAAAATAAGCCTTTTTGTGTTTTCCTTCTGTAGTCAACTTTTCTGCCTTTAAAGAACGGAAGAGTTCAAGATAAAAAGAAAGCTTGCATTCCTGTCCTTATGTTTAGGTATGAATTAAAACTAAATCGGAGGTGTTCTTGAACTTGCATTTGTGATTCTGAACTACCAGCTTTGCTTGCTTAAGTTCATTTCTTGGTTTTCCAGAAAGGAGTCTTGCAGACTTCCTTCTGTTACATAAGGATTCCTTCTTATATATGGAGATTTCCCTCCCTTATCTCTTAGATGACCTTTAAATCTACGCAGTTCCTTTCAGGTTCATAGAAGACATGCAAAAGAACATTAAATAAAAACTTACTCGGTAACTTCTGGGTTTTCATTTTATTACCAGAAATCTACCATGAGTTGATGGGAATCTTGGCTGCATGCATACTTAGGCATCAATATGAGGAAAGATGCAACTGAATTCCTGCAAGTGCTAAAGAAGTGCTAGATTAATGGTTAGACTTGATGATCTTATATGTCTCTTCCAACCAAAATAATTCTATGAATTATTTGGGAAGGGAAGGATGGGCAGATACTACAAAACAAATGCATGGGAATAACGTTTGTTTCAACAAACAAAAGTAG